>CATOZT010000230.1:0-50000 GCA_954870665.1 Stratiomys singularior
CATCTATCATCAATCATCAATTCATCAACCATCAATCATAAACCATCAATCATCAATCATCAATCATCAATCATCAATCATCAATCATCAATCATCAATCATCAATCATCAATCATCAATCATCAATCATCAATCATCAATCATCAATCATCAATCATTAAGCATCAGTCATCAATCATCAATCATCAATCTTCAATCATCAATCATCAATCATCAATTATCAAATATCAATCATCAATCATCAATCATAAACCATCTATCATCAATCATCAATCATCAATCATCAATCATCAATCATCAATCATCAATCATCAATCATCAATCATCAATCATCAATCATCAATCATCAATCATCAATCATCAATCATCAATCATCAATCATCAATCATCTATCATCAATCATCAATCATCAACCATCAATCATAATCCATCAATCATCAATCATCAATCATCAATCATCAATCATCAATCATCAATCATCAATCATCAATCATCAATCATCATTCATCAATCATCTATCATCAATCATCAATCATCAACCATCAATCATAAACCATCAATCATCAATCATCAATCATCAATCATCAATCATCAATCATCAATCATCAAGCATCAGTCATCAGTCATCAATCATCAATCATCAATCATCAATCATCAATCATCAATTATCAAATATCAATCATCAATCATCAATCATCAATCATCAATCATCAATCATCATTCATCAATCATCAATCATCAATCATCAATCACCAATCATCAATCATCAATCATCAATCATCAATCATCAATCATCAATCATCATTCATCAATCATCAATCATTAATCATCAATCACCAATCATCAATCATTAATCATCAATCATCAATCATCAATCATCAATCATCAATCACCAATCATCAATCAACAATCATCAATCATCAATCATTAACCATCAATCATCAATCATCAATCATCAATCATCAATCATCAATCATCAATCATCAATCATCAATCATCAATCATCAACCATCAATCATCAATCATCAATCATCAATCATCAATCATCAATCATCAATCATCAATCATCAATCATCAATCATCAATCATCAATCATCAATCATCAATCATCAAGCATCAGTCATCAATCATCAATCATCAATCATCAATTATCAAATATCAATCATCAATCATCAATCATCAATCAGCCATCCTCAATCATCAATCATCAATCATCAATCAACAATCATCAATCATCAATCATTAATCATCAATCATCAATCATCAGTCATCAATCATCAACCATCAATCATCAATCATCAATCATCAATCATCAATCATCAATCATCATTCATCAATCATCAATCATTAATCATCAATCACCAATCATCAATCATTAATCATCAATCATCAATCACCAATCATCAATCAACAATCATCAATCATCAATCATCAATCATCAATCATCAATCATTAATCATCAATCATCAATCATCAATCATCAATCATCAATTATCTATCATTAATCATCAATCATCAATCATCAATCATCAACCATAAATCATCAATCATCAATCATCAATCATCAATCATCAATCATCAATCATCAATCATCAATCATCAATCATCAATCATAAATCATCAATCATCGATCATCCATCATCAATCATCAATCATCAATCATCAATCATCAATCATCAATCATCAATCATTAATCATCAATCATCAATCATTAATCATCAATCATCAATCATCAATCATCAATCACCAATCATCAATCAACAATCATCAATCATCAATCATCAACCATCAATCATATACCATCAATCATCAATCATCAATCATCAATCATCAATCATCAGTCATCAATCATCAATCATCAATCATCAATCATCAATCATCAATCATCAATCATCAATCATCAATAATCAATCATCAATCATCAATCATCAATTATCAAATATCAATCATCAATCATCAATCATCAATCATCAATCATCATTCATGAATCAGCAATCATTAATCATCAATCACCAATCATCAATCATTAATCATCAATCATCAATCATCAATCACCAATCATCAATCAACAATCATCAATCATCAATCATTAACCATCAATCATCAATCATCAATCATCAATCATCAATCATCAATCATCAATCATCAATCATCAATCATCAATCATCAATCATCAATCATCAATCATCAATCATCAATCATCAAGCATCAGTCATCAATCATCAATCATCAATCATCAATCATCAATCATCAATCATCAATCATCAATCATCAATTATCAAATATCAATCATCAATCATCAATCGGTCATCATCAATCATCAATCATCAATCAGCCATCCTCAATCATCAATCATCAATCATCAATCAACAATCATCAATCATCAATCAGCAATCATTAATCATCAATCATCAATCATCAGTCATCAATCATCAATCATCAATCATCAATCATCAATCAGCAATCATCAATCATCAATCATCAATCATCAATCATCATTCATCAATCATCAATCATTAATCATCAATCACCAATCATCAATCATTAATCATCAATCATCAATCACCAATCATCAATCAACAATCATCAATCATCAATCATCAATCGTTAATCATCAATCATCAATCATCAATCATCAATCATCAATCATCAATCATCAATCATCAATCATCAATCATCTATCATTAATCATCAATCATCGATCATCAATCATCAATCATCAATCATCAATCATCAATCATCAATCATCAATCATCAATCATCAATCATCAATCATCAATCATCAATCATCAGTCCTCAATCATCAATCATCAATCATCAATCATCAATCATCAATCATCAATCATCAATCATCAATCATCAATCATCAATCATCAATCATCAATCATTAATCATCAATCATCAATCATCAATCACCACTCATCAATCAACAATCATCAATCATCAATCATCAATCATCAACCATCAATCATAAACCATCAATCATCAATCATCAATCATCAATCATCAATCATCAATCGTCAATCATCAATCATCAATCATCAATCATCAATAATCAATCATCAATCATCAATCATCAATCATCAATCATCAATCATCAATAATCAATCATCAATCATCAATCATCAATCATCAATCATCAATCATCAATCATCAATCATCAATCATCTATCATCTATCATCAATCATCAATCATCAACCATCAATCATAAACCATCAATCATCAATCATCAATCATCAATCATCAATCATCAATCATCAATCATCAATCATCAATCATCAATCATTAAGCATCAGTCATCAATCATCAATCATCAATCATCAATCATCAATCATCAATTATCAAATATCAATCATCAATCATCAATCATAAACCATCTATCATCAATCATCAATCATCAATCATCAATCATCACTCATCAATCATCAATCATCAATCATCAATCATCAATCATCTATCATCAATCATCAATCATCAACCACCAATCATAAACCATCAATCATCAATCATCAATCATCAATCATCAATCATCAATCATCAATCATCAATCATCAATCATCAATCATCAATCATCAATCATCAATCATCTATCATCAATCATCAATCATCAACCATCAATCATAAACCATCAATCATCAATCATCAATCATCAATCATCAATCATCAATCATCAATCATCAAGCATCAGTCATCAGTCATCAATCATCAATCATCAATCATCAATCATCAATCATCAATCATCAATCATCATTCATCAATCATCAATCATTAATCATCAATCACCAATCATCAATCATCAATCATCAATCATCAATCATCAATCATCAATCACCAATCATCAATCAACAATCATCAATCATCAACCATCAATCATAAACCATCAATCATCAATCATCAATCATAAATCATCAATCATCAATCATCAATCATCAATCATCAATCATCAATCATCAATCATCAATCATAAATCATCAATCATCAATCATCAATCATCAATCATCAATCGTCAATCATCAATCATCAATCATCAATCATCAATCATCAATCATCAATCATCAATCATCAATCATCTATCATCAATCATCAATCATCAACCATCAATCATAAACCATCAATCATCAATCATCAATCATCAATCATCAATCATCAATCATCAATCATCAATCACCAATCATCAATCATCAATCATCAATCATCAATCATCAATCGTCAAGCATCAGTCATCAATCATCAATCACCAATCATCAATTATCAAATATCAATCATCAATCGGTCATCATCAATCATCAATCATCAATCAGCCATCCTCAATATTCAATCATCAATCATCAATAAACAATCATCAATCATCAATCATCAATCATTAATCATCAATCATCAATCATCAGTCATCAATCATCAATCATCAATAATCAATCATCAATCATCAATCATCAATCATCAATCATCAATCATCAATCATCAATCATCAATCATCAATCATCAATCATCAATCATCATTCATCAATCATCAATCATTAATCATTAACCACCAATCAGCAATTATTAATCATCAATCATCAATCATCAATCACCAATCATCAATCAACAATCATCAATCATCAATCATCAATCATCAATCATCAATCATCAATCATTAATCATCAATCATCAATCATCAATCATCAATCATCAATCATCAATCATCAATCATCAATCATCAATCATCAATCATCTATCATTAATCATCAATCATCAATCATCAATCATCAACCATAAATCATCAATCATCAATCATCAAGCATCAGTCATCAATCATCAATCATCAAGCATCAATCATCAATTATCAAATTTCAATCATCAAATTTCAATCATCAATCATCAATCGGTCATCATCAATCATCAATCAGCCATCCTCAATCATCAATCATCAATCATCAATCAACAATCATCAATCATCAATCATCAATCATCAATCATCAATCATCAATCATTAGTCATCAATCATCAATCATCAGTCATCAATCATCAATCATCAATCATCAATCATCAATCATCAATCATCAATCATCAATCATCAATCATCAATCATCAATCATCAATCATCAATCATCAATCATCAATCATCAATCATCAATCATCATTCATCAATCATCAATCATTAATCATCAATCACCAATCATCAATCATTAATCATCAATCATCAATCACCAATCATCAATCAACAATCATCAATCATCAATCATCAATCATTAATCATCAATCATCAATCATCAATCATCAATCATCTATCATTAATCATCAATCATCAATCATCAATCATCAACCATCAATCATCAATCATCAATCATCAATCATCAATCATCAATCATCAATCATCAATCATCAATCATCAATCATCAATCATCAATCATCAATCATCAATCATCAATCATCAATCATCAATCATCAATCATCAATCATCAATCATCAATCATCAATCATCAATCATCAATCATCATTCATCAATCATCAATCATCAACCATCAATCATAAACCATCAATCATCAATCATCAATCATCAATCATCAATCACCAATCATCAATCATCAATCATCAATCATCAATCATCAATCATCAATCATCAATCATCAATCGTCAAGCATCAGTCATCAATCATCAATCATCAATCATCAATTATCAAATATCAATCATCAATCGGTCATCATCAATCATCAATCATCAATCAGCCATCCTCAATATTCAATCATCAATCATCAATCAACAATCATCAATCATCAATCATCAATCATTAATCATCAATCATCAATCATCAGTCATCAATCATCAATCATCAATCATCAATCATTAATCATCTATCATTAATCATCAATCACCAATCATCAATCATCAACCATCAATCATCAATCATCAATCATCAATCATCAAACATCAATCATCAATCATCAATCATCAATCATCAATCATCAATCATCAATCATAAATCATCAATCATCGATCATCAATCATCAATCATCAATCATCAATCATCAATCATCAATCATCAATCATCAATCGGTCATCATCAATCATCAATCATCCATCAGCCATCCTCAATATTCAATCATCAATCATCAATCAACAATCATCAATCATCAATCATCAATCATCAATCATCAATCATTAATCATCAATCATCAATCATCAGTCATCAATCATCAATCATCAATCATCAATCATCAATCATCAATCATCAATCATCAATCATCAATCATCAATCATCAATCATCAATCATCAATCATCAACCATCAATCATAAACCATCAATCATCAATCATCAATCATCAATCATCAATCATCAACCATCAATCATAAACCATCAATCATCAATCATCAATCATCAATCATCAATCATCAATCATCAATCATCAATCATCAATCATCAATCATCAATCATCAATCATCAATCATCATTCATCAATCATCAATCACCAATCATCAATCATCAATCATCAATCATCAATCATCAATCATCAACCATCAATCATCAAATTTCAATCATCAATCATCAATCGGTCATCATCAATCATCAATCATCAATCAGCCATCCTCAATATTCAATCATCAATCATCAATCAACAATCATCAATCATCAATCATCAATCATTAATCATCAATCATCAATCATCACTCATCAATCATCAATCATCATTCATCAATCATCAATCATCAATCATCAATCATCAATCATCAACCATCAATCATAAACCATCAATCATCAATCATCAATCATCAATCATCAATCATCAATCATCAATCATCAATCATCAATCATCAATCATCAATCATCAATCATCAATCATCAATCATCAATCATCAATCATCAATCATCAATCATCAATCATCAATCATCAATCATCAAGCATCAGTCATCAATCATCAATCATCAATCATCAATCATCAACCATCAATCATAAACCATCAATCATCAATCATCAATCATCAATCATCAATCATCAATCATCAATCATCAATCATCAATCATCAATCATCAATCATCAATCATCAATCATCAATCATCAATCATCAATCATCAATCATCAATCATCAATCATCAATCATCAATCATCAATCATCAATCATCAATCATCAATCATCAATTATCAATCACCAATCATCAATCATCAATCATCAATCATCAATCATCAATCATCAATCATCAATCATCAATCATCAATCATCAATCATCAATCATCAATCATCAATCATCAATCATCGATCATCAATCATCAATCATCAATAATCAAATATCAACCATCAACCATCAATCATCAATCATCAATCATCAATCATCAATCATCAATCATCAATCATCAATCATCAATCATCAATCATCAATCATCAATCATCAATCATCAATCATCAATCATCAATCATCAATCATCAATCATCGATCATCAATCATCAATCGCCAATAATCAAATATCAACCATCAACCATCAATCATCAATCATCAATCATCAATCATCAATTACCAATCATCAATTATCAATCATCAATCACCAATCATTAATCATTAATCATCAATCATCAATCATCAATCATCAATCATCAATCATCAATCATCAATCATCAATCATCAATCATCAATCATCAATCATCAATCATCAATCATCAATCATCAATCATCAATCATCAATCATCAATCATCAATCATCAATCATCAATCATCAATCATCAATCATGAATAAACAATCACCAATCATCAATCATCATTCAATAATCATCAATCATCAATAATCAATCACCAATCATCAACCATCAATCATCAATCATCAGTCATCAGTCATCAATCATCAATCATCAATCATCAATCATCAATCATCAATCATCAATCATCAATCATCAATACTCAATCATCAATCATCAATCATCAATCATCAATCATCAATCATCAATCATCAATCATCAATCATCAATCATCAATCATCAATCATCAATCATCAATCATCAATCATCAATCATCAATCATCAATCATCAATCATCAATCATCAATTATCAATCACCAATCATCAATCATCAATCATCAATCATCAATCATCAATCATCAATCATCAATCATCAATCATCAATCATCAATCATCAATCATCAATCATCAATCATCAATCATCAATCATCAACTATCAATCATAAACCATCAATCATCAATCATCAATCATCTCTCATCATCAATCATCAATCATCAACCATCAATCATAAACCATCAATCATCAATCATCAATCATCAATCATCAATCATCAATCATCAATCATCAATCATCAATCATCAATCATCAATCATCAATCACCAATCATCAATCATCAATCATCAATCATCATTCATCAATCATCAATCACCAATCATCAATCATCAATCATCAATCATCAATCATCAATCATCAAATTTCAATCATCAATCATCAATCGGTCATCATCAATCATCAATCATCAATCAGCCATCCTCAATATTCAATCATCAATCATCAATCAACAATCATCAATCATCAATCATCAATCATTAATCATCAATCATCAATCATCACTCATCAATCATCAATCATCATTCATCAATCATCAATCATCAATCATCAATCATCAAATTTCAATCATCAATCATCAATCGGTCATCATCAATCATCAATCATCAATCAGCCATCCTCAATATTCAATCATCAATCATCAATCAACAATCATCAATCATCAATCATCAATCATTAATCATCAATCATCAATCATCACTCATCAATCATCAATCATCATTCATCAATCATCAATCATCAATCATCAACCATCAATCATAAACCATCAATCATCAATCATCAATCATCAATCATCAATCATCAATCATCAATCATCAATCATCAATCATCAATCATCAATCATCAATCATCAATCATCAATCATCAAGCATCAGTCATCAATCATCAATCATCAATCATCAACCATCAATCATAAACCATCAATCATCAATCATCAATCATCAATCATCAATCATCAATCATCAATCATCAATCATCAATCATCAATCATAAATCATCAATCATCAATCATCAATCATCAATCATCAATCATCAATCATCAATCATCAATCATCAATCATCAATCATCAATCATCAATCATCAATCATCAATCATCAATTATCAATCACCAATCATCAATCATCAATCATCAATCATCAATCATCAATCATCAATCATCAATCATCAATCATCAATCATCAATCATCAATCATCAATCATCGATCATCAATCATCAATAATCAATAATCAAATATCAACCATCAACCATCAATCATCAATCATCAATCATCAATCATCAATCATCAATCATCAATCATCAATCATCAATCATCAATCATCAATCATCAATCATCAATCATCAATCATCAATCATCAATCATCAATCATCAATCATCAATCATCAATCATCAATCATCAATCATCAATCATCAATCATCAATCATCAATCATCGATCATCAATCATCAATCGCCAATAATCAAATATCAACCATCAACCATCAATCATCAATCATCAATCATCAATCATCAATCATCAATTTTCAATCATCAATTATCAATCATCAATCACCAATCATTAATCATTAATCATCAATCATCAATCATCAATCATCAATCATCAATCATCAATCATCAATCATCAATCATCAATCATCAATCATCAATCATCAATCATCAATCATCAATCATCAATCATCAATCATCAATCATCAATCATCAATCATCAATCATCAATCATCAATCATCAATCATCAATCATCAATCAACAATCATCAATCATCAATCATCAATCATCAATCATCAATCGTCAATCATCAAGCATCAATCATCAATCATCAATCATCAATCATCAATCATCAATCATCAATACTCAATCATCAATCATCAATCATCAATCATCAATCATCAATCATCAATCATCAATCATCAATCATCAATCATCAATCATCAATCAGCAATCATCAATCATCAATCATCAATCATCAATCATCAATAATCGATCATCAATCATCAATCATCAATCATTAATCATCAATCATCAATCATCACTCATCAATCATCAATCATCATTCATCAATCATCAATCATCAATCATCAATCATCAATCATCAATCATCAACCATCAATCATAAACCATCAATCATCAATCATCAATCATCAATCATCAATCATCAATCATCAACCATCAATCATAAACCATCAATCATCAATCATCAATCATCAATCATCAATCATCAATCATCAATCACCAATCATCAATCATCAATCATCAATCATCATTCATCAATCATCAATCACCAATCATCAATCATCAATCATCAATCATCAATCATCAATCATCAATCATCAATCATCAATCATCAATCATCAATCATCAATCATCAATCAGCAATCATCAATCATCAATCATCAAACATCAATCAACAATCATCAATCATCAATCATCAATCATCAATCATCAATCATCAATCATCGATCATCAATCATCAATCATCAATCACTAATCATCAATCATCAATCATCACTCATCAATCATCAATCATCATTCATCAATCATCAATCATCAATCATCAATCATCAATCATCAATCTTCAATCATCAATCATCAATCATCAATCATCAATCATCAATCATCAATCATCAATCATCAATCATCAATCATCAATCATCAATCATCAATCATCAGTCATTAATCATCAATCATCAATCATCAGTCATCAATCATCAATCATCAATTATCAATCATCAATCATCAATCATCAATCATCAATCATCAATCATCAATCATCAATCATCAATCATCAATCATCAATCATTAATCATCAATCATCAATCATCAATCATCAATCATCAATCATCAATCATCAATCATCTATCATTAATCATCAATCATCAATCATCAATCATCAATCATCAATCATCAATTATCAATCATAACTTTAAATCATAAATCATCAATCATCAATCATCAATCATCAATCATCAATCATCAATCATCAATCATCAATCATCAATCATCAATCATCAATCATCAATCATCAGTCCTCAATCATCAATCATCAATCATCAATCATCAATCATCAATCATCAATCATCAATCATCAATCATCAATCATCAATCATCAAGCATCAGTCATCAGTCATCAATCATCAATCATCAATCATCAATCATCAATTATCAAATTTCAATCATCAATCATCAATCGGTCATCATCAATCATCAATCATCAATCAGCCATCCTCAATCATCAATCATCAATCATCAATCACCAATCATCAATCAACAATCATCAATCATCAATCATCAACCATCAATCATAAACCATCAATCATCAATCATCAATCATCAATCGTCAATCATCAATCGTCAATCATCAATCATAAATCATCAATTATCAATCATCAATCATCAATCATCAATCATCAATCATCAATCATCAATCATCAATCATCAATCATCAATCATCAATCATCAATCAACGATCATCAATTATCAAATTTCAATCATCAATCATCAATCATCGATCATCAATCATCAATCATCAATAATCAAATATCAACCATCAACCATCAATCATCAATCATCAATCATCAATCATCAATCATCAATCATCAATCATCAATCATCAATCATCAATCATCAATCATCAATCATCAATCATCAATCATCAATCATCAATCATCAATCATCAATTATCAATCATCACTCATCAATCATCAATCATCATTCATCAATCATCAATCATCAATCATCAATCATCAATCATCAATCATCAACCATCAATCATAAACCATCAATCATCAATCATCAATCATCAATCATCAATCATCAATCATCAATCATCAATCATCAATCATCAATCATCAATCATCAATCATCAAGCATCAGTCATCAATCATCAATCATCAATCATCAATCATCAACCATCAATCATAAACCATCAATAATCAATCATCAATCATCAATCATCAATCATCAATCATCAATCATCAATCATCAATCATCAATCATCAATCATCAATCATCAATCATCAATCATCAATCATCAATCATCAATCATCAATCATCAATCATCAATCATCAATACTCAATCATCAATCATCAATCATCAATCATCAATCATCAATCATCAATCAGCAATCATCAATCATCAATCATCAAACATCAATCAACAATCATCAATCATCAATCATCAATCATCAATCATCAATAATCAATCATCAATCATCAATCACCAATCATCAATCATCAATCATCAATCATCAATCATCAATCATCAATCATCAATCATCTATCATCAAACATCAATCATCAATCATCAATCATCAATCATCAATCACTAATCATCAATCATCAATCATCAATCATCAATCATCAATCATCAATCATCAATCATCAATCATCAATCATCAATCATCAATCATCAATCATCAATCATCAATCATCAATCATCAATCATCAATCATCAATCATCAATCATCAATCATCAATCATCAATCATCAATCATCAATCATCAATCATCAATCATCAATCATCAATCATCAATCATCGATCATCAATCATCAATCATCAATAATCAAATATCAACCATCAACCATCAATCATCAATCATCAATCATCAATCATCAATCATCAATCATCAATCATCAATCATCAATCATCAATCATCAATCATCAATCATCAATCATCAATCATCAATCATCAATCATCAATCATCAATCATCAATCATCAATCATCAATCATCAATCATCAATCATCAATCATCGATCATCAATCATCAATCGTCAATAATCAAATATCAACCATCAACCATCAATCATCAATCATCAATCATCAATCATCAATCATCAATTACCAATCATCAATTATCAATCATCAATCACCAATCATTAATCATTAATCATCAATCATCAATCATCAATCATCAATCATCAATCATCAATCATCAATCATCAATCATCAATCATCAATCATCAATCATCAATCATCAATCATCAATCATCAATCATCAATCATCAATCATCAATCATCAATCATCACTCATCAATCATCAAGCATCAATCATCAATCATCAATCATCAATCATCAATCATCAATCATCAATACTCAATCATCAATCATCAATCATCAATCATCAATCAGCAATCATCAATCAGCAATCATCAATCATCAATCATCAATCATCAATCAACAATCATCAATCATTAATCATTAATCATCAATCATCAATAATCAATCATCAATCATCAATCATCAATCATCAATCATCAATCATCAATCATCAATCATCAATTACCAATCATCAATTATCAATCATCAATCATTAATCATTAATCATCAATCATCAATAATCAATCATCAATCATCAATCATCAATCATCAATTATTAATCATCAATCATCAATCAACAATCATCAATCATCAATCATCAATCATCAATCATCAATCATCAATCATCAATCATCAATCGTCAATCGTCAATCATCAATTATCAATCATCAATCATCAATCATCAATCATCAATCATCAATCATCAAACATCAATTATGAATCATCAATCATCAATCATCAATCATCAATCATCAATCATCAATCATCAATCATCAATCATCAATCATCAATCATCAATCATCAATCATCAATCATCAATCATCAATCATCAATCATCAATCATCAATCATCAATCATCAATCATCAATCATCAATCATCAATCATCAATCATCAATCATCAATCATCAATCTTCAATCATCAATCATCAATCATCAATCATCAGTCATCAATCATCAATCATCAATCATCAATCATCAATCATCAATCATCAATCATCAATCATCAATCATCAATCATCAATCATCAATCATCAATCATCAATCATCAATCATCAATCATCAATCATCAATCATCAATCATCAATCATCAATCATCAATCATCAATCATCAATCATCAATCATCAATCATCAATCATCAATCATCAATCATCAATCATCAATCATCAATCATCAATCATCAATCATCAAGCATCAGTCATCAGTCATCAATCATCAATCATCAATCATCAATTATCAAATTTCAATCATCAATCATCAATCGGTCATCATCAATCATCAATCATCAATCAGCCATCCTCAATCATCAATCATCAATCACCAATCATCAATCAACAATCATCAATCATCAATCATCAACCATCAATCATAAACCATCAATCATCAATCATCAATCATCAATCATCAATCATCAATCATCAATCATCAATCATCAATCATCAATCATCAATCATCAATCATCAATCATCAATCATCAATCATCAATTATCAATCATCAATCATCAATCATCAATCATCAATCATCAATCATCAATCATCAATCATCAATCATCAATCATCAATCATCAATCATCAATCATCAATCATCAATCATCAATCATCAATCATTAATCATCAATCATCAATCATCAGTCATCAATCATCAATCATCAATTATCAATCATCAATCATCAATCATCAATCATCAATCATCAATCATCTATCATCAATCATCAATCATCATTCATCAATCATCAATCATTAATCATCAATCACCAATCATCAATCATTAATCATCAATCATCAATCACCAATCATCAATCAACAATCATCAATCATCAATCATTAATCATTAATCATCAATCATCAATCATCAATCATCAATCATCAATCATCAATCATCAATCATTAATCATCTATCATTAATCATCAATCATCAATCATCAATCATCAATCATCAATCATCAACCATCAATCATCAATCATCAATCATCAATCATCAATCATCAATCATCAATCATCAATCATCAATCATCAATCATCAATCATCAATCATCAATCATCAGTCCTCAATCATCAATCATCAATCATCAATCATCAATCATCAATCATCAATCATCAATCATCAATCATCAATCATCAATCATCAATCATCAAGCATCAGTCATCAGTCATCAATCATCAATCATCAATCATCAATTATCAAATTTCAATCATCAATCATCAATCGGTCATCATCAATCTTCAATCATCAATCAGCCATCCTCAATCATCAATCATCAATCACCAATCATCAATCAACAATCATCAATCATCAATCATCAACCATCAATCATAAACCATCAATCATCAATCATCAATCATCAATCATCAATCATCAATCATCAATCATCAATCATCAATCATCAATCATCAATCATCAATCATCAATCATCAATCATCAATCATCAATCATCAATCATCAATTATCAATCATCAATCATCAATCATCAATCATCAATCATCAATCATCAATCATCAATCATCAATCATCAATCATCAATCATTAATCATCAATCATCAATAATCAAATATCAACCATCAACCATCAATCATCAATCATCAATCATCTATCACCAATCATCAATCATCAATAATCAGTCATCAATCATAAATTATGACTCATCAATCAACCATCATTAATCATCAATAATTATAAATCATCATGAATCATAAATAATCAATCATCAATCATCAATCATCAATCATCAATCATCAATCATCAATCATCAATCATCACTCATCAATCATCAATCATCAATCATCAATCATCAATCATCAATCATCAATCATCGATCATCAATCATCAATCATCAATCATCAATCATCAATCATCAATCATCAATCATCAATCATCAATTATCAAATTTCAATCATCAATCATCAATCGGTCATCATCAATCATCAATCATCAATCAGCCATCCTCAATCATCAATCATCAATCACCAATCATCAATCAACAATCATCAATCATCAATCATCAACCATCAATCATAAACCATCAATCATCAATCATCAATCATCAATCATCAATCATCAATCATCAATCATCAATCATCAATCATCAATCATCAATCATCAATCATCAATCATCAATCATCAATCATCAATCATCAATCATCAATCATCAATCATCAATCATCAATCATCAATTATCAATCATCAATCATCAATCATCAATCATCAATCATCAATCATCAATCATCAATCATCAATCATCAATCATCAATCATCAATCATCAATCATCAATCATCAATCATCAATCATCAATCATCAATCATCAATCATCAATCATCGATCATCAATCATCAATCATCAATAATCAAATATCAACCATCAACCATCAATCATCAATCATCAATCATCTATCACCAATCATCAATCATCAATAATCAGTCATCAATCATAAATTATGACTCATCAATCAACCATCATTAATCATCAATAATTATAAATCATCATGAATCATAAATAATCAATCATCAATCATCAATCATCAATCATCAATCATCAATCATCAATCATCAATCATCAATCATCACTCATCAATCATCAATCATCAATCATCAATCATCAATCATCAATCATCAATCATCAATCATCGATCATCAATCATCAATCATCAATCATCAATCATCAATCATCAATCATCAACCATCAATCATCAATCATCAATTACTCATCATCACTCATCAATCATCAATCATCATTCATCGATCATCGGTCATCAATCATCAATCATCAATCATCAATCATCAATCATCAATCATCAATCACCAATCATCACTCATCTATCATCAATTATCAATCATCAATCATCAATCATCAATGATCAAATATCAACCATCACAACCATCAATCACCAACCAACAATCATCAATCACCAATCATCAATCATCAATCATCAATCATCAATCATCAATCATCAATCATCAATCATCAATCATCAATCATCAATAATCAATCATCAATCATCAATCATCAATCATCAATCATCAATCATCAATCATCAATCATCAATCATCAATCATCAATCATCAATCATCAATCATCAATCATCAATCATCAATCATCAATCATCAATCATCAAGCATCAGTCATCAATCATCAATCATCAATGAACAATCATCAATCATCAATCATCAACCATCAATCATAAACCATCAATCATCAATCATCAATCATCAATCATCAATCATCAATCATCAATCATCAATCATCAATCATCAATCATCAATCATCAATCATCAATCATCAATCATCAATCATCAATCATCAATCATCAATCATCAATCATCAATCATCAATCATCAAGCATCAAGCATCAGTCATCAGTCATCAATCATCAATCATCAATCATCAATCATCAATCATCAATCAGCAATCATCAATCATCAATCATCAATCATCAATCATCAATCATCAATCATCAATCATCAACCATCAATCATCAACCATCAATCATCAATCTTCAATCATTAATCGTCAATCATCAATCATCAATCATCAATCATCAATCATCAATCATCAATCATCAATCATCAATCATCATTCATCAATCATCAATCATCAATCATCAATCATCAATCATCAATCATCAATCATCAATCATCAATAATCAATCATCATTCATCAATCATCAATTATTAATCATTAATCACCAATCATCAATCATTGATCATCAATCATCAATCATCAATCATCAATCACCAATCATCAGTCATCAATCATCAATCATCAATCATCAATCATCAATCATCAATCATCAATCAACAATCATCAATCATCAATCACCAATCATCAATACTCAATCATCAATCATCAATCATCAATCATCAATCATCAATCATCAATCATCAATCATCAATCATCAATCATCAATCATCAATCATCAATCATCAATCATCAATCATCAATCATCAATCATCAATCATCAATCATCAATCATCAATCATCAATCATCAATCATCAATCATCAATCATCAATCATCAATAATCAATAATCAATCATCAATCATCAATCATCAATCATCAATCATCAATCATCAATCATCAATTATCAATCATCAATCATCAATCATCAATCTTCAATCATCAATCATCAATCATCAATCATCAATCATCAATCATCAATCATCAATCATCAATCATTAATCATCAATCATCAATCATCAATCATCAATCATCAATTATCAATCACCAATCATAAATCATCAATCATCAATCATCAATCATCAATCATCAATCATCAATCATCAATCATCAATCATCAATTATCAATCACCAATCATAAATCATCAATCATCAATCATCAATCATCAATCATCAATCATCAATCATCAATCATCAATCATCAATCACCAATCATCACTCATCTATCATCAATTATCAATCATCAATCATCAATCATCAACGATCAAATATCAACCATCACAACCATCAATTATCAACCAACAATCATCAATCACCAATCATCAATCATCAATCATCAATCATCAATCATCAATAATCAATCATCAATCATCAATCATCAATCATCAATCGTCAATCATCAATCATCAATCATCAATCATCAATCATCAATCATCAATCATCAATCATCAATCATCAATCATCAATCATTAATCATCTATCATCAATCATCAATCATCAATCATCAATCATGAATCATCAATCATCAATCACCAATCATCAATGATCACATATTAACCATCAACCATCAATCATCAGCCGTCAACCAATAATCATCAATCATCAATCATCAATCGTCAATCATCAAGCATCAATCATCAATCATCAATCATCAATCATCAATCATCAATCATCAATCATCAATCATCAATCATCAATCATCAATCATCAATCAGCAATCATCAATGATCAATCATCAATCATCAATCATCAATCATCAATCATCAATCATCAATCATCAATCATCAATCATCAATCATCAATCATCAATCATCAATCATCAATCATCAATCATCAATCATCAATCATCAATCATCAATCATCAATCAACAATCATCAATCATCAATCATCAATCATCAATCATCAATCATCAATACTCAATCATCAATCATCAATCATCAATCATCAATCAGCAATCATCAATCAACAATCAACAATCATCAATCATCAATCATCAATCATCAATCAGCAATCATCAATCATCAAACATCAATCATCAATAATCAATCATCAATCATCAGTCATTAATTGTCAATCATCAATCATCAATCATCAATCATCAATCATCAATCTTCAATCATCAATCATCAATCATCAATCATCAATCATCAATCATCAATCATCAATCATCAATCATCAATCATCAATCATCAATCATCAATCATCAATCATCAATCATCAATCATCAATCATCAATCATCAATCATCAATCATCAATCATCAATCGTCAATCATCAATCATCAATCATCAATCATCAATTATCAATCACCAATCATAAATCATCAATCATCAATCATCAATCATCAATCATCACTCATCAATCATCAATCATCATTCATCGATCATCGATCATCAATCATCAATCATCAATCATCAATCATCAATCATCAATCATCAATCATCAATCATCAATCATCAATCATCAATCACCAATCATCACTCATCTATCATCAATTATCAATCATCAATCATCAATCATCAATGATCAAATATCAACCATCACAACCATCAATTATCAACCAACAATCATCAATCACCAATCATCAATCATCAATCATCAATCATCAATCATCAATCATCAATAATCAATCATCAATCATCAATCATCAATCATCAATCGTCAATCATCAATCATCAATCATCAATCATCAATCATCAATCATCAATCATCAATCATCAATCATCAATCATTAATCATCTATCATCAATCATCAATCATCAATCATCAATCATCAATCATCAATCATCAATCACCAATCATCAATGATCACATATTAACCATCAACCATCAATCATCAGCCGTCAACCAATAATCATCAATCATCAATCATCAATCGTCAATCATCAAGCATCAATCATCAATCATCAATCATCAATCATCAATCAGCAATCATCAATGATCAATGATCAATCATCAATCATCAATCATCAATCATCAATCATCAATCATCAATCATCAATCATCAATCATCAATCATCAATCATCAATCATCAATCATCAATCATCAATCATCAATCATCAATCATCAATCATCAATCATCAATCAACAATCATCAATCATCAATCATCAATCATCAATCATCAATCATCAATACTCAATCATCAATCATCAATCATCAATCATCAATCAGCAATCATCAATCAACAATCAACAATCATCAATCATCAATCATCAATCATCAATCAGCAATCATCAATCATCAAACATCAATCATCAATAATCAATCATCAATCATCAATCATTAATTGTCAATCATCAATCATCATTCATCAATCATCAATCATCAATCATCAATCATCAATCATCAATCATCAATCATCAATGATCAAATATCAACCATCAACCGTCAATCAATAATCATCAATCATCAATCATCAATCGTCAATCATCAAGATTCAATCATCAATCATCAATCATCAATCATCAATCATCAATCATCAATCAACAATCATCAATCATAAATTATCAATCATCAATCATCAATCAATAATCATCAATCATCAATCATCAATCGTCAATCATCAAGCATCAATCATCAATCATCAATCATCAATCATCAATCATCAATCATCAATCATCAATCATCAATCATCAATCATCAATCATCAATCATCAATCATCAATCATCAATCATAAATCAACAATCATCAATCATCAATCATCAATCATCAATCATCAATCATCAATACTCAATCATCAATCATCAATCATCAATCATCAATCAGTAATCATCAATCAACAATCAAAAATCATCAATCATCAATCATCAATCATCAATCAGCAATCATCAATCATCAAACATCAATCATCAATAATCAATCATCAATCATCAATCATTAATTGTCAATCATCAATCATCAATCATCAATCATCAATCATCAATCATCAATCATCAATCATCAATGATCAAATATAAACCATCAACCGTCAATCAATAATCATCAATCATCAATCATCAATCGTCAATCATCAAGCATCAATCATCAATCATCAATCATCAATCATCAATCATCAATCAACAATCATCAATCATAAATTATCAATCATCAATCATCAATCAATAATCATCAATCATCAATCATCAATCGTCAATCATCAAGCATCAATCATCAATCATCAATCATCAATCATCAATCATCAATCATCAATCATCAATCATCAATCATCAATCATCAATCATCAATCATCAATGATTAAATATCAACCATCAACCATCAATCATCAACCGTCAATCATTAATCATCGATCATCAATCATCAATCGTCAATCATCAAGCATCAAGCATCAATCATCAATCACCAATCATCAATCATCAATCATCAATACTCAATCATCAATCATCAATCATCAATCATCAATCAGCAATCATCAATCATCAATCATCAATCAACAATCATCAATCATCAAGCATTAATCATCAATCATCAATCATCAATCATCAATCATCAATCATCAATCATCAATCATCAATCATCAATCATCAATCATCAATCATCAATCATCAATCATCAATCATCAATCATCAATCATCAATCATCATTCATCATTCATCAATCATCAATCATCAATCATCAATCATCAATCATCAATCATCAATCATCAATCATCAATCATCATTCATCATTCATCAATCATCAATCATCAATTATCAATCATCAATCATCAATCATCAATCATCACTCATCAATCATCAATCATCAATCATCAATCATCAATCATCAATCATCAATGATTAAATATCAACCATCAACCATCAATCATCAACCGTCAATCATTAATCATCGATCATCAATCATCAATCGTCAATCATCAAGCATCAAGCATCAATCATCAATCACCAATCATCAATCATCAATCATCAATACTCAATCATCAATCATCAATCATCAATCATCAATCAGCAATCATCAATCATCAATCATCAATCAACAATCATCAATCATCAATCATCAACCATCAATCATCAATCTTCAATCATCAATCGTCAATCATCAATCATCAAGCATTAATCATCAATCATCAATCCTCAATCATCAGTCATCAATCATCAATCATCAATCATCAATCATCAATCATCAATCATCAATCATCAATCATCAATCATCAATCATCAATCATCAATCATCAATCATCAATCATCAATCATCAATCATCAATCATCAATCATCAATCATCAACCATCAATCATCAATCTTCAATCATCAATCGTCAATCATCAATCATCAAGCATTAATCATCAATCATCAAACCTCAATCATCAGTCATCAATCATCAATCATCAATCATCAATCATCAATCATCAATCATCAATCATCAATCATCAATCATCAATCATCAATCATCAATCATCAATCATCAATCATCAATCATCAATCATCAATCATCAATCATCAATCATCAATCATCAATCATCAATCATCAATCATCAATCATCAATCATCAATCATCAATCATCAATCATCAATCATCAATCATCAATCATCAATCATCAATCATCAATCATCAATCATCAATCATCAATCATCAATCATCAATCATCAATCATCAATCATCAATCATCAATCATCAATCATCATTCATCATTCATCAATCATCAATCATCAATCATCAATCATCAATCATCAATCATCAATCATCAATCATCACTCATCAATAATCAATCATCAATCATCAATCATCAATCATCAATCATCAATGATTAAATATCAACCATCAACCATCAGTCATCAACCGTCAATCATTAATCATCGATCATCAATCATCAATCGTCAATCATCAAGCATCAAGCATCAATCATCAATCACCAATCATCAATCATCAATCATCAATACTCAATCATCAATCATCAATCATCAATCATCAATCAGCAATCATCAATCATCAATCATCAATCAACAATCATCAATCATCAATCATCAACCATCAATCATCAATCTTCAATCATCAATCGTCAATCATCAATCATCAAGCATTAATCATCAATCATCAATCCTCAATCATCAGTCATCAATCATCAATCATCAATCATCAATCATCAATCATCAATCATCAATCATCAATCATCAATCATCAATCATCAATCATCAATCATCAATAATCAATCATCAATCATCAATCATCAATCATCAATCATCAATCATCAATCATCAATCATCAATCATCAATCATCAATCATCAATCATCAATCATCAATCATCAATCATCAATCATCAATCATCAATCATCATTCATCATTCATCAATCATCAAGCATCAATCATCAATCATCAATCATCAATCATCAATCATCAATAATCAATCATTAATCATCAATCATCAATCATCAATCATCAATCATCAATCATCAATCATCAATCATCACTCATCATTCATCAATCATTTATCATCAATCATCAATCATCAGACATCAATGATCAAATATCAACCATCAACCATCAATCATCAACCATCAACCATCTACCATCAATCATTAATCATTAATCATCAATCATCAATCATCAATCATCAATCATCAATCATCAATCATCAGTCATCAATCATCAATCATCAATCATCAATAATCAATCATCAATCATCAATCATCAATCATCAATCATCAATCATCAATCATCAATCATCATTCATCAATCATCAATCATCAATCATCAATCATCAATCATCAATCATCAATCATTAATCATCAATCACCAATCATCAATCATCACTCATCATTCATCAATCATTAATCATCAATCATCAATCATCAATCATCAATCGTCAATCATCAATGATCAAATATAAACCATCAACCATCAATCATCAACCATCAACCATCTACCATCAATCATTAATCATCAATCATCAATCATCAATCACCAATCTTCAATGATCACATATCAACCTTCAACCATCAATCATCAGCCGTCAACCAATAATCATCAATCATCAATCATCAATCGTCAATCATCAAGCATCAATCATCAATCATCAATCATCAATCATCAATACTCAATCATCAATCATCAATCATCAATCATCAATCAGCAATCATCAATCAACAATCAACAATCATCAATCATCAATCATCAATGATCAATCATTATTCATCAATTATCAATCATCAATCATCAATCATCAATCATCAGTCATCAATCATCAATCATCAATCATCAATCATCAATCATCAATCATCAATCACCAATCGTCAATCATTAATCATCAATCATCAATCACCAATCAACAATCATCAATCATCAATCATCAATCATCAATGATCAATCATCAATCATCACTCATCATTCATCAATCATTAATCATCAATCATCAATCATCAATCATCAATCGTCAATCATCAATGATCAAATATAAACCATCAACCATCAATCATCAAACATCAACCATCTACCATCAATCATTAATCATCAATCATCAATCATCAATCACCAATCATCAATGATCACATATCAACCTTCAACCATCAATCATCAGCCGTCAACCAATAATCATCAATCATCAGTCATCAATCGTCAATCATCAAGCATCAATCATCAATCATCAATCATCAATCAGCAATCATCAGTCATCAATCATCAATCAACAATCATCAATCATCAATCATCAACCATCAATCATCAATCTTCAATCATCAATCGTCAATCATTAATCATCAATCATCAATCATCAATCATCAATCATCAATCGTCAATCATAAATCATCAATCATCAATCATCAATCATCAATCATCAATTATCAAGCATCAATCATCAAGCACCAATCATCAAGCATTAATCATCAATCCTCAATCATCAGTCATCAATCAAAAATCATCAATCATCAATCATCAATCATCAATCATCAATCATCAATCATCAATCATCAATCATCAATAATCAAATATCAACCATCAACCATCAATCATCAATCATCAATCATCTATCATCAATCATCAATCATCAATAATTAGTCATCAATCATAAATTATGACTCATCAATCATCCATCATCAATCATCAATCATCAATCATCATTCATCATTCATCAATCATCAATCATCAATCATCAATCATCAATCAATAATCATCAATCAGCAATCATCAATCATCAATCATCAATTAACAATCATCAATTATCAATCATCAATTACCAATCATTAATTATCATTCATCAATCATCAATTACCAATCATCAATCATTAATCATTAATCATCAATCATCAATCATCAATCATCAATCATCAATCATCAATCATCAATCATCACTCATCAATCATCAATCATCAATCATCAATCATCAATCATCAATCATCAATCATCAATCATCAATCAGCAATCAGCAATCATCAATCATCAATCATCAATTACCAATCATCAATTATCAATCATCAATTACCAATCATCAATTATCATTCATCAATCATCAATTATCAATCATCAATCATTAATCATCTATCATCAATCATCAATCATCAATCATCAATTATCAATCATCAATCATCAATCATCAATCATCAATCATCAATCATCAATCATCAATCATCAATCATCAATCATCAATCATCAATCATCAATCATCAATCATCAATCATCAATCATCAATCATCAATCATCAATCATCAATCATCAATCATCAATCATCAATCATCAATCATGAATCATGAATCATTAATCCTCAATCCTCAATCATCAATCATCAATCATCACTCATCAATCATCAATCATCATTCATCAATTATCAATCATCAAACATCAATCATCAATCATCAATAATCAAATATCAACCATCAACCATCAATCATCAATCATCAATCATCTATCATCAATCATCAATAATTAGTCATCAATCATAAATTATGACTCATCAATCATCCATCATCATTCATCAATAATTAATAATAAATCATAAATCATAAATCATAAATCATCAATCATCAATCATCAATCATCAATTATCAATCATAAATTACCAATCATCAATTATCATTCATCAATCATCAATTATCAATCATCAATCATTAAGCATCTATCATCAATCGTCAATCATCAATCATCAATCATCAATCATCAATCATCAATTATCAATCATCAATCATCAATCATCAATCATCAATCATCAATCATCAATCATCAATCATCAATCATCAATCATCAATCATCAATCATCAATCATCAATCATCAATCATCAATCATCAATCATCAATCATAAATCCTCAATCCTCAATCATCAATCATCAATCATCACTCATCAATCATCAATAATCAATCATCAATTATCAATCATCAAACATCAATCATCAATCATCAATAATCAAATATCAACCATCAACCATCAATCATCAATCATCAATCATCTATCATCTATCACCAATCATCAATCATCTATAATTAGTCATGAATCATAAATTATGACTCATCAATCATCCATCATCAATCATCAATAATTAATCATAAATCATAAATCATAAATCATCCATCATCAATCATCAATCATCAATTATCAATCATCAATCATCATTTACCAATCATCAATTATCAATCATCAATTACCAATCATCAATTATCAATCATCAATCATCAATCATCAATCATCAATCATCAATCATCAATCATCAATCATCAATCATCAATCATCAATCATCAATCATCAATCATCAATCATCAATCATCAATCATCAATCATCAATCATCAATCATCAATCATCAATCATCAATCATCAATCATCAATCGTCAATCATCAATCATCAATCATGAATCATCAATTATCAATCATCAATCATCAATCATCAATCATCAATCATCAATCATCAATCATCAATCATCAATCATCAATCATCAATCATCAATCATCAATCATAAATCATCAATCATCAATCCTCAATCCTCAATTATCAATCATCAATCATCAATCATCACTCATCAATCATCAATCATCAATCATCAATTATCAAACATCAAACATCAATCATCAATCATCAATAATCAAATATCAACCATCAACCATCAATCATCAATCATCAATCATCTATCATCAATCATCAATAATTAGTCATCAATCATAAATTATGACTCAACAATCATCCATCATCAATCATCAATAATTAATCATAAATCATAAATCATCAATCATCAATCATCAATCATCATTCATCAATCATCAATCATTAATCATCAATAACCAATCATCAATCATTAATCATCAATCATCAATCATCAATCATCAATCACCAATCATCAATCAAAAATCATCAATCATCAATCATCAATCATCAATCAATAATCATCAATCATCAATCCTCAATCATCAATCATCAATCATCAATCATCTATCATTAATCATCAATCATCAATCATCAATCATCAACCATCAATCATCAATCATCAATCATCAATCATCAATCATCAATCATCAATCATCAATCATCAATCATCAATCATCAATCATCAATCATCAATCATCAATCATCAATCATCAATCATCAATCATTTATCATCAATCATCAATCATCAATCATCAATCATCAATCATCAATCATCGATCATCAATCATCAATCATCAAGCATCAATTATCAAGCATCAATCATCAATCATCAATCATCAATCCTCAATCATCAGTCATCAATCATCAATCATCAGTCATCAATCATCAATCATCAACCATCAATCATTAATCATCAAGCATCAATCATCAATCATCATTCATCATTCATCAATCATCAATCATCAATAATCAATCATCAATCATCAATCAGCAATCAGCAATCATCAATCATCAATCATTAATCATTAATTACCAATCATCAATTATCAATCATCAATTATCAAACATCAATCATCAATCATCAATCATCAATCATCAATCATCAATCATAAATCATCAATCATCAATCATCAATCATCAATCATCAATCATCAATCATCAATCATCAATCATCAATCATCAATTACCATTCATCAGTTATCAATCATCAATCACCAATCATTAATCATTAATCATCAATCATCAATCATCAATCATCAATCATCAATCATCAATCATCAATCATCAATCATCAATCATTAATCATCAATCATCAATCATCAATCATCAATCATCAATCATCAATCATCAATCATCAATCAGCAATCAGCAATTATCAATCATCAATCATCAATCATCAATCATCAATCATCAATCATCAATTACCAATCATCAATTATCAATCATCAATTACCAATCATCAATTATCATTCATCAATCATCAATTATCAATCATCAATCATTAATCATCTATCATCAATCATCACTCATCAATCATCAATTATCAATCATCAATCATCAATCATCAATCATCAATCATCAATCATCAATCATCAATCATCAATCATCAATCATCAATCATCAATCATCAATCATCAATCATCAATCATCAATCATCAATCATCAATCATCAATCCTCAATCACCAATCATCAATCATCAATCATCAATCATCAATCATCAATCATCAATCATCAATCATCAATCATTACTCATTAATCATCAATCATCAATCATCAATCATCAATCATTAATCACCAATCATCAATCATCAATCACCAATCATCAATGATCACATATCAACCATCAAACATCAATCATCAGCCGTCAACCAATAATCATCAATCATCAATCATCAATCGTCAATCATCAAGCATCAATCATCAATCATCAATCATCAATCATCAATCATCAATCATCAATCATCAATCATCAATCATGAATACGTAATCATCAGTCATCAATCATCAATAATCAATCAGCAATCAACAATCAACAATCATCAATCATCAATCATCAATCATCAATCATCAATCATCAATCATCAATCATCAATCATCAATCATCAATCATCAATAATCAATCATCAATCATCAATCATCAATCATCAATCATCAATCATCAATCATCAATCATCAATCATCAATCATCAATCATCAATCATCAATCATCAATCATCAATCATCAATCATCAATCATCAATTATCAATCATCAATCATCAATCACCAATCGTCAATCATTAATCATCAATCATCAATCACCAATCAACAATCATCAATCATCAATCATCAATCATCAATCATCAATCATCAATCATCAATCATCAATCATCAATCATTAATCATCAATCATCAATCATCAATCATCAATCATCAATCATTAATCATCAATCATCAACCATCAATCATTAATCATCAATCATCAATCATCAATGATCAAATATCAACCATCAACTATCAATCATCAACCGTCAATCATTAATCATCAATCATCAATCGTCAATCATCAAGCATCAATCATCAATCATCAATCATCAATCATCAATCATCAATCATCAATACTCAATCATCAATCATCAATCATCAATCATCAATCAGCAATCATCAATCAGCAATCATCAATCATCAATCATCAATCATCAATCAACAATCATCAATCATCAATCATCAATCATCAATCATCAATCATCAATCATCAATCATCAATCATCAATCTTCAATCATCAATCGTCAATCATCAATCATCAATCATCAATCATCAATCATCATTCATCAATCATCAATCATCAATCATTAATCATCAATCATCAACCATCAATCATTAATCATCAATCATCAATCATCAATGATCAAATATCAACCATCAACTATCAATCATCAACCGTCAATCATTAATCATCAATCATCAATCGTCAATCATCAAGCATCAATCATCAATCATCAATCATCAATCATCAATCATCAATCATCAATACTCAATCATCAATCATCAATCATCAATCATCAATCAGCAATCATCAATCATCAATCATCAATCATCAATCATTAATCATCAATCATCAATCATCAATCATCAATCATCAATCATTAATCATCAATCATCAACCATCAATCATTAATCATCAATCATCAATCATCAATGATCAAATATCAACCATCAACTATCAATCATCAACCGTCAATCATTAATCATCAATCATCAATCGTCAATCATCAAGCATCAATCATCAATCATCAATCATCAATCATCAATCATCAATCATCAATCATTAATCATCAATCATCAATCATCAATCATCAATCATCAATCATTAATCATCAATCATCAACCATCAATCATTAATCATCAATCATCAATCATCAATGATCAAATATCAACCATCAACTATCAATCATCAACCGTCAATCATTAATCATCAATCATCAATCGTCAATCATCAAGCATCAATCATCAATCATCAATCATCAATCATCAATCATCAATCATCAATACTCAATCATCAATCATCAATCATCAATCATCAATCAGCAATCATCAATCAGCAATTATCAATCATCAATCATCAATCACCAATCGTCAATCATTAATCATCAATCATCAATCACCAATCAACAATCATCAATCATCAATCATCAATCATCAATCATCAATCATCAATCATCAATCATCAATCATCAATCATTAATCATCAATCATCAATCATCAATCATCAATCATCAATCATTAATCATCAATCATCAACCATCAATCATTAATCATCAATCATCAATCATCAATGATCAAATATCAACCATCAACTATCAATCATCAACCGTCAATCATTAATCATCAATCATCAATCGTCAATCATCAAGCATCAATCATCAATCATCAATCATCAATCATCAATCATCAATACTCAATCATCAATCATCAATCATCAATCATCAATCAGCAATCATCAATCAGCAATCATCAATCATCAATCATCAATCATCAATCAACAATCATCAATCATCAATCATCAATCATCAATCATCAATCATCAATCATCAATCATCAATCTTCAATCATCAATCGTCAATCATCAATCATCAATCATCAATCATCAATCATCATTCATCAATCATCAATCATCAATCATCAATCATCAATCGTCAATCATAAATCATCAATCATCAATCATCAATCATCAATCATCAATCATCAATCATCGATCATCAATCATCAATCATCAATCATCAATTATCAAGCATCAATCATCAAGCACCAATCATCAAGCATTAATCATCAATCATCAATCCTCAATCATCAGTCATCAATCATCAATCATCAATCATCAATCATCAATCATCAATCATCAATCATCAATCATCAATCATCAATCATCAATCATCAATCATCAATCATCAATCATCAATCATCAATCATCAATCATCAATCATCAATCATCATTCATCATTCATCAATCATCAATCATCAATCATTAATCATCAATCAGCAATCATCAATCATCAATCATCAATCATCAATTACCAATCATCAATTATCCATCATCAATTACCCATCATCAATTATCATTCATCAATCATCAATTATCAATCATCAATCATTAATCATTAATCACCAATCGTCAATCATCAATCATCAATCATCAATCATCAATCATCAATCATCAATCATCAATCATCAATCATCAATCATCAATCATCAATCATCAATCATCAATCAGCAATCAGCAATCATCAATCATCAATCATCAATTACCAATCATCAATTATCAATCATCAATTACCAATCATCAATTATCATTCATCAATCATCAGTTATCAATCATCAATTACCAACCATCAATCATCAACCGTCAATCATCAATCATCAATTATCAATCATCAATCATCAATCATCAATACTCAATCATCAATCATCAATCATCAATCAGCAATCATCAATCACCAATCATCAATCATCAATCATCAATCAACAATCATCAATCATCAATCATCAATCATCAACCATCAATCATCAATCTTCAATCATCAATCGTCAATCATCAATCATCAATCATCAATAATCATTCATCAATCATCAATCATCAATCATCAATCATCAATCATCAATAATCAATCATCAATCATCAATCATCAATCATCAATCATCAATCATCAATCATCAATCATCAATCATCAATCATCACTCATCAAACATCAATCATCAATCATCAATTATCAATCATCAAACATCAATCATCAATCATCAATAATCAAATATCAACCATCAACCATCAATCATCAATCATCAATCATCAATCATCTATCATCAATCATCAATCATCAATCATCAATAATTAGTCATCAATCATAAATTATGACTCATCAATCATCCATCATCAATCATCAATAATTAAACATAAATCATAAATCATAAATCATAAATCATAAATCATAAATCATAAATCATAAATCATCAATCATCAATCATCAATCATAAATCATCAATCATCAATCATCAATCATCAATTACCAATCATCAATTATCAATCATCAATTACCAATAATCAATTATCAATCATCAATCATCAATCATCAATCATCAATCATCAATCATCAATCATCAATCATCAATCATCAATCATCAATCATCAATCATCAATCATCAATCATCAATCATCAATCATCAATCATCAATCATCAATCATCAATCATCAATCATCAATCATCAATCATCAATCATCAATCATCAATCATCAATAATCAATCATCAATTATCAATCATCAATCATTAATCATCAATCATCAATCATCAATCATCAATCATCAATCATCAATCATCAATCATTAATCATCAATCATCAATCATCACTCATCAATCATCAGTCCTCAATCCTCAATCATCAATCATCAATCGTCACTCATCAATCATCAATCATCAATCATCAATTATCAATCACCAAACATCAATCATCAATCATCAATAATCAAATATCAACCATCAACCTTCAATCATCAATCATCAATCATCTATCATCAATCATCAATCATCAATCATCAATAATTAGTCATCAATCATAAATTATGACTCATAAATCATCCATCATCATTCATTTATAATTAAACATAAATCATAAATCATAAATCATCAATCATCAATCATCAATCATCAATCATCAATCATCAATTCTCAATCATGAATTACCAATCATCAATTATCATTCATCAATCATCAATTATCAATCATCAATCATTAATCATCTATCATCAATCATCAATCATCACTCATCAATCACCAATAATCAATCATCAATTATCAATCATCAAACATCAATCATCAATCATCAATAATCAAATATCAACCATCAACCATCAATTATCAATCATCAATCATCTATCATCAATCATCAATCATCAATAATTAGTCATCAATCATAAATTATGACTCATCAATCATCCATCATCAATCATCAATAATTAATCATAAATCATAAATCAGAAATCATCAATCATCAATCATCAATTACCAATCATCAATTATCAATCATCAATTACCAATCATCAATTATCAATCATCAATAATCAATCATCAATCATCAATCATCAATCATCAATCATCAATCATCAATCATCAATCATCAATCATCAATCATCAATCATCAATCATCAATCATCAATCATCAATAATCAATCATCAATAATCAATCATCAATCATCAATCATCAATCATCAATTATCAATCATCAATCATCAATCATCAATCATCAATGATCAATCATCAATGATCAATCATCAATCATCAATCATCAATCATCAATCACTAATCATCAATCATCAACCATCAATCATTAATCATCAATCATCAATCATCAATCATCAAATATCAACCATCAACCATCAATCATCAACCGTCAATCATTAATCATCAATCATCAATCATCAATCGTCAATCATCAAGCATCAATCATCAATCATCAATCATCAATCATCAATACTCAATCATCAATCATCAATCATCAATCATCAATCATCAATCATCAATCATCAATCATCAATCATCAATCATCAACCATCAATCATCAATCATCAATCATCAATCAGCAATCATCATTCATCAATCATCAATCAACAATCATCAATCATCAATCATCAATCATCAACCATCAATCATCAATCGTCAATCATCAATCATCAATCATCAATCATCCATCATCAATCATCAATCATCAATCATCAATCATCAATCATCAATCATCAATCATCAATCTTCAATCATAAATCATCAATCATCAATCATCAATCATCAATCATCAATCATCAATCATCAATCATCGATCATCAATCATCAATATCATCAATTATCAAGCATCAATCATCAAGCACCAATCATCAAGCATTAATCATCAATCATCAATCCTCAATCATCAATCATCAGTCATCAATCATCAATCATCAATCATCAATCATCAATCATCAATCATCAATCATCAGTCATAAATCATCAATCATCATTGATCATTCATCAATCATCAATCATCAATCATTAATCATCAATCATCGATCATCAATCATCAATCATCAATCATCAATTACCAATCATCAATTATCAATCCTCAATTACCAATCATCAATTATCCATCATCAATCATCAATTACCAATCATCAATTATCAATCATCAATTACCAATCATCAATCATCAATCATCAATCATCAATCATCAATCATCAATCATCAATCGTCAATCATCAATCATCAATCATCAATCATCAATCATCAATCATCAATCATCAATCATCAATCATCAATCATCAATCATCAATCATCAATCATCAATCATCAATCATCAATCATCAATCATCAATCAGCGATCATCAATCATCAATCATCAATTACCAATAATCAATTATCAATCATCAATCACCAATCATTAATCATTAATCATCAATCATCAATCATCAATCATTAATCATTAATCATCAATCATCAATCATCACTCATCAATCATCAATCATCAATCAGCAATCAGCAATTATCAATCATCAATCATCAATCATCAATCATCAATCATCAATTACCAATGATCAATTATCAATCATCAATTACCAATCATCAATTATCATTCATCAATCATCAATTATCAATCATCAATCATTAATCATCTATCATCAATCATCAATCATCAATCATCAATCATAAATCATTAATCATCAATTATCAATCATCAATCATCAATTATCAATCATCAATCATCAATCATCAATCATCAATCATCAATCATCAATCATATATCATCAATCATCAATCATCAATCATCAATCATCAATCATCAATCATCAATCATCAATCATCAATCCTCAATCACCAATCATCAATCATCAATCATCAATCATCAATCATCAATCATCAATCATAAATCATAAATCATTACTCTTTAATCATCAATCATCAATCATCAATCATCAATCATCAATCATCAATCATCAATCATCAATCATTAATCATCAATCATCAATCATCAATCACCAATCATCAATGATCACATATCAACCATCAACCATCAATCATCAGCCGTCAACCAATAATCATCAATCATCAATTATCAATCGTCAATCATCAAGCATCAATCATCAATAATCAATCATCAATCATCAATCATCAATCATCAATCATCAATCATCAATCATCAATCATCAATCATCAATCATCAATCATCAATACTCAATCATCAATCATCAATCATCAATCAGCAATCATCAATCAACAATCAACAATCATCAATCATCAATCATCAATCATCAATCATCAATCATCAATCATCAATCATCAATCATCAATCATCAATCATCAATCATCAATTATCAATTATCAATCATCAATCATCAATCATCAATCATCAATCATTAATCATCCATCATCAATCACCAATCGACAATCATCAATCATCAATCATCAATCATCAATCATCAATCATCAATCATCAATCATCAATCATCAATCATCAATCATCAATCATCAATCATCAATCATCAATCATCAATCATCAATCATCAATCATCAATCATCAATCATTAATCATCAATCATCAACCATCAATCATTAATCATCAATCATCAATCATCAATGATCAAATATCAACCATCAACCATCAATCATCAACCGTCAATCATTAATCATCAATCATCAATCATCAATCGTCAATCCTCAAGCATCAATCATCAAGCATCAATCATCAATCATCAATACTCAATCATCAATCATCAATCATCAATCATCAATCATCAATCATCAATCATCAATCATCAATCATCAATCATCAATCAGCAATCATCAATCATCAATCATCAATCATCAATCAACAATCATCAATCATCAATCATCAATCATCAATCTTCAACCATCAATCATCAATCTTCAATCATCAATCGTCAATCATCAATCATCAATCATCAATCATCATTCATCAATCATCAATCATCAATCATCAATCATCAATCATGAATACGTAATCATCAGTCATCAATCATCAATAATCAATCAGCAATCAACAATCAACAATCATCAATCATCAATCATCAATCATCAATCATCAATCATCAATCATCAATCATCAATCATCAATCATCAATCATCAATCATCAATCATCAATCATCAATCATCAATCATCAATCATCAATCATCAATCATCAATCATCAATCATCAATCATCAATTATCAATCATCAATCATCAATCACCAATCGTCAATCATTAATCATCAATCATCAATCACCAATCAACAATCATCAATCATCAATCATCAATCATCAATCATCAATCATCAATCATCAATCATCAATCATCAATCATTAATCATCAATCATCAATCATCAATCATCAATCATCAATCATTAATCATCAATCATCAACCATCAATCATTAATCATCAATCATCAATCATCAATGATCAAATATCAACCATCAACTATCAATCATCAACCGTCAATCATTAATCATCAATCATCAATCGTCAATCATCAAGCATCAATCATCAATCATCAATCATCAATCATCAATCATCAATCATCAATCATCAATCATCAATCATCAATACTCAATCATCAATCATCAATCATCAATCATCAATCAGCAATCATCAATCAGCAATCATCAATCATCAATCATCAATCATCAATCAACAATCATCAATCATCAATCATCAATCAACAATCATCAATCATCAATCATCAATCTTCAATCATCAATCGTCAATCATCAATCATCAATCATCAATCATCATTCATCAATCATCAATCATCAATCATCAATCATCAATCGTCAATCATAAATCATCAATCATCAATCATCAATCATCAATCATCAATCATCAATCATCAATCATCAATCATCAATCATCAATCATCGATCATCAATCATCAATCATCAATCATCAATTATCAAGCATCAATCATCAAGCACCAATCATCAAGCATTAATCATCAATCATCAATCCTCAATCATCAGTCATCGATCATCAATCATCAATCATCAATCATCAATCATCAATCATCAATCATCAATCATCAATCATCAATCATCAATCATCAATCATCAATCATCAATCATCAATCATCAATCATCAATCATCAATCATCAATCATCAATCATCATTCATCATTCATCAATCATCAATCATCAATCATTAATCATCAATCAGCAATCATCAATCATCAATCATCAATCATCAATTACCAATCATCAATTATCAATCATCAATTACCCATCATCAATTATCATTCATCAATCATCAATTATCAATCATCAATCATTAATCATTAATCACCAATCGTCAATCATCAATCATCAATCATCAATCATCAATCATCAATCATCAATCATCAATCATCAATCATCAATCATCAATCATCAATCATCAATCATCAATCATCAATCATCAATCATCAATCAGCAATCAGCAATCATCAATCATCAATCATCAATTACCAATCATCAATTATCAATCATCAATTACCAATCATCAATTATCATTCATCAATCATCAGTTATCAATCATCAATTACCAACCATCAATCATCAACCGTCAATCATCAATCATCAATTATCAATCATCAATCATCAATCATCAATACTCAATCATCAATCATCAATCATCAATCAGCAATCATCAATCATCAATCACCAATCATCAATCATCAATCATCAATCAACAATCATCAATCATCAATCATCAATCATCAACCATCAATCATCAATCTTCAATCATCAATCGTCAATCATCAATCATCAATCATCAATCATCATTCATCAATCATCAATCATCAATCATCAATCATCAATCATCAATCATCAATCATCAATCATCAATCATCAATCATCAATCATCAATCATCAATCATCAATCATCACTCATCAAACATCAATCATCAATCATCAATTATCAATCATCAATCATCAATCATCAATAATCAAATATCAACCATCAACCATCAATCATCAATCATCAATCATCAATCATCAATCATCTATCATCAATCATCAATCATCAATCATCAATAATTAGTCATCAATCATAAATTATGACTCATCAATCATCCATCATCAATCATCAATAATTAAACATAAATCATAAATCATAAATCATAAATCATAAATCATAAATCATAAATCATAAATCATAAATCATAAATCATAAATCATAAATCATAAATCATCAATCATCAATCATAAATCATCAATCATCAATCATCAATCATCAATTACCAATCATCAATTATCAATCATCAATTACCAATAATCAATTATCAATCATCAATCATCAATCATCAATCATCAATCATCAATCATCAATCATCAATCATCAATTATCAATCATCAATCATCAATCATCAATCATCAATCATCAATCATCAATCATCAATCATCAATCATCAATCATCAATCATCAATCATCAATCATCAATCATCAATCATTAATCATCAATCATCAATCATCAATCATCAATCATCAATCATCAATCATCAATCATCAATCATTAATCATCAATCATCAATCATCACTCATCACTCATCAATCATCAATCCTCAATCCTCAATCATCAATCGTCACTCATCAATCATCAATCATCAATCATCAATTATCAATCATCAATCATCAATCATCAATCATCAATCATCAATCATCAATCATCAATCATCAATCATCAATCATCAATCATCAATCATCAATAATCAATCATCAATCATCAATCATCAATCATCAATTATCAATCATCAATCATCAATCATCAATCATCAATCATCAATGATCAATCATCAATGATCAATCATCAATCATCAATCATCAATCATCAATCATCAATCACTAATCATCAATCATCAACCATCAATCATTAATCATCAATCATCAATCATCAATCATCAAATATCAACCATCAACCATCAATCATCAATCATCAATCATCAATGATCAATCATCAATGATCAATCATCAATCATCAATCATCAATCATCAATCACTAATCATCAATCATCAACCATCAATCATTAATCATTAATCATCAATCATCAATCATCAATCATCAAATATCAACCATCAACCATCAATCATCAACCGTCAATCATTAATCATCAATCATCAATCATCAATAATCAAATATCAACCATCAACCTTCAATCATCAATCATCAATCATCTATCATCAATCATCAATCATCAATAATTAGTCATCAATCATAAATTATGACTCATAAATCATCCATCATCATTCATTTATAACTAAACATAAATCATAAATCATAAATCATCAATCATCAATCATCAATCATCAATTCTCAATCATGAATTACCAATCATCAATTATCATTCATTAATCATCAATTATCAATCATCAATCATTAATCATCTATCATCAATCATCAATCATCACTCATCAATCACCAATAATCAGTCATCAATTATCAATCATCAAACATCAATCATCAATCATCAATAATCAAATATCAACCATCAACCATCAATCACCAATCATCAATCATCTATCATCAATCATCAATCATCAATAATTAGTCATCAATCATAAATTATGACTCATCAATCATCCATCATCAATCATCAATAATTAATCATAAATCATAAATCAGAAATCATCAATCATCAATCATCAATCATCAATTACCAATCATCAATTATCAATCATCAATTACCAATCATCAATTATCAATCATCAATAATCAATCATCAATCATCAATCATCAATCATCAATCATCAATCATCAATCATCAATCATCAATCATCAATCATCAATCATCAATCATCAATCATCAATCATCAATCATCAATCATCAATCATCAATCATCAATCATCAATCATCAATCATCAATCATCAATCATCAATCATCAATCATCAATCATCAATCATCAATCATCAATCATCAATAATCAATCATCAATCATCAATCATCAATCATCAATTATCAATCATCAATCATCAATCATCAATCATCAATCATCAATGATCAATCATCAATGATCAATCATCAATCATCAATCATCAATCATCAATCATCAATCACTAATCATCAATCATCAACCATCAATCATTAATCATCAATCATCAATCATCAATCATCAAATATCAACCATCAACCATCAATCATCAACCGTCAATCATTAATCATCAATCATCAATCATCAATCGTCAATCATCAAGCATCAATCATCAATCATCAATCATCAATCATCAATACTCAATCATCAATCATCAATCGTCAATCATCAATCATCAATCATCAATCATCAATCATCAATCATCAATCATCAATCATCAATCATCAATCATCAATCAGCAATCATCATTCATCAATCATCAATCAACAATCATCAATCATCAATTATCAATCATCAACCATCAATCATCAATCGTCAATCATCAATCATCAATCATCAATCATCCATCATCAATCATCAATCATCAATCATCAATCATCAATCATCAATCATCAATCTTCAATCATAAATCATCAATCATCAATCATCAATCATCAATCATCAATCATCAATCATCAATCATCAATCATCAATCATCAATCATCAATCATCAATCATCAATCATCAATCATCAATCATCAATCATCGATCATCAATCATCAATCATCAATTATCAAGCATCAATCATCAAGCACCAATCATCAAGCATTAATCATCAATCATCAATCCTCAATCATCAATCATCAGTCATCAATCATCAATCATCAATCATCAATCATCAATCATCAATCATCAATCATCAATCATCAATCATCAATCATCAATCATCATTGATCATTCATCAATCATCAATCATCAATCATTAATCATCAATCATCGATCATCAATCATCAATCATCAATCATCAATTACCAATCATCAATTATCAATCATCAATTACCAATCATCAATTATCCATCATCAATCATCAATTACCAATCATCAATTATCAATCATCAATTACCAATCATCAATCATCAATCATCAATCATCAATCATCAATCATCAATCATCAATCGTCAATCATCAATCATCAATCATCAATCATCAATCATCAATCATCAATCATCAATCATCAATCATCAATCATCAATCATCAATCATCAATCATCAATCATCAATCTGCAATCATCAATCATCGATCATCAATCATCAATCATCAATTACCAATAATCAATTATCAATCATCAATCACCAATCATTAATCATTAATCATCAATCATCAATCATCAATCATTAATCATTAATCATCAATCATCAATCATCAATCATCACTCATCAATCATCAATCAGCAATCAGCAATTATCAATCATCAATCATCAATCATCAATCATCAATTACCAATGATCAATTATCAATCATCAATTACCAATCATCAATTATCATTCATCAATCATCAATTATCAATCATCAATCATTAATCATCTATCATCAATCATCAATCATCAATCATAAATCATTAATCATCAATTACCAATCATCAATCATCAATTATCAATCATCAATCATCAATCATCAATCATCAATCATCAATCATCAATCATCAATCATCAATCATATATCATCAATCATCAATTATCAATCATCAATCATCAATCATCAATCATCAATCATCAATCATCAATCCTCAATCACCAATCATCAATCATCAATCATCAATCATCAATCATCAATCATCAATCATCAATCATCAATCATCAATCATAAATCATTACTCTTTAATCATCAATAATCAATCATCAATCATCAATCATCAATCATTAATCATCAATCATCAATCATCAATCACCAATCATCAATGATCACATATCAACCATCAACCATCAATCATCAGCCGTCAACCAATAATCATCAATCATCAATTATCAATCGTCAATCATCAAGCATCAATCATCAATAATCAATCATCAATCATCAATCATCAATCATCAATCATCAATCATCAATCATCAATACTCAATCATCAATCATCAATCATCAATCAGCAATCATCAATCAACAATCAACAATCATCAATCATCAATCATCAATCATCAATCATCAATCATCAATCATCAATCATCAATCATCAATCATCAATCATCAATCATCAATCATCAATCATCAATCATCAATTATCAATCATCAATCATCAATCATCAATCATCAATCATTAATCATCAATCATCAATCACCAATCAACAATCATCAATCATCAATCATCAATCATCAATCATCAATCATCAATCATCAATCATCAATCATCAATCATCAATCATCAATCATCAATCATCAATCATCAATCATCAATCATCAATCATCAATCATCAATCATCAATCATCAATCATCAATCATCAATCATCAATCATCAATCATCAATCATCAATCATCAATCATTAATCATCAATCATCAACCATCAATCATTAATCATCAATCATCAATCATCAATGATCAAATATCAACCATCAACCATCAATCATCAACCGTCAATCATTAATCATCAATCATCAATCATCAATCGTCAATCATCAAGCATCAATCATCAATCATCAATCATCAATCATCAATACTCAATCATCAATCATCAATCATCAATCATCAATCATCAATCATCAATCATCAATCATCAATCATCAATCATCAATCAGCAATCATCAATCATCAATCATCAATCAACAATCATCAATCATCAATCATCAATCATCAATCTTCAACCATCAATCATCAATCTTCAATCATCAATCGTCAATCATCAATCATCAATCATCAATCATCATTCATCAATCATCAATCATCAATCATCAATCATCAATCATCAATCATAAATCATCAATCATCAATCATCAATCATCAATCATCAATCATCAATCATCGATCATCAATCATCAATCATCAATCATCAATTATCAATCATCAATTACCAATCATCAATTATCATTCATCAATCATCAATTATCAATCATCAATCATTAATCATTAATCATCAATCATCAATCATCAATCATCACTCATCAATCATCAACTATCAATCATCAATTATCAATCATCAATCAGCAATCAGCAATCATCAATCATCAATCATCAATCATCAATTACCAATCATCAATTATCAATCATCAATTACCAATCATCAATTATCAATCATCAAACATTAATCATCTATCATCAATCATCAATCATCAATCATCAATTATCAATCATCAATCATCAATCATCAATCATCAATCATCAATCATCAATCATCAATCATCAATCATCAATCATCAATCATCAATCATCAATCATCAATCATCAATCATCAATCATCAATCATCAATCATCAATCATCAATCATCAATCATCAATCATCAATCATCAATCATCAATCATCAATCATCACTCATCAATCATCAATCATCAATTATCAATCATCAAACATCAATCATCAATCATCAATCATCTATCATCAATCATCAATCATCAATCATCAATCATCAATAATTAGTCATCAATCATAAATTATGACTCATCAATCATCCATCATCAATCATCAATAATTAATCATAAATCATAAATCATAAATCATCAATCATCAATCATCAATCATCAATCATCAATCATCAATCATCAATCATCAATCATCAATCATCAATCATCAATCATCAATCATCAATCATCCATCATCAATTATCAATCATCAATCATCAATCATCAATCATCAATCATCAATCATCAATCATCAATCAATCCTCAATCCTCAATCATCAATCATCAATCGTCACTCATCAATCATCAATCATCAATCATCAATCATCAATCATCAATCATCAATTATCAATCATCAAACATCAATCATCAATCATCAATTATCAAATATCAACCATCAACCATCAATCATCAATCATCAATCATCTATCATCAATCATCAATAATCAATTATTAGTCATCAATCATAAATTATGACTCATAAATCATCCATCATCATTCATTTATAATTAATCATAAATCATAAATCATCAATCATCAATTATCAATCAGAAATTACCAATCATCAATTATCATTCATCAATCATCAATTATCAATCATCAATCATTAATCATCTATCATCAATCATCAATCATCAATCATCAATCATCAATCATCAACTAACAATCATCAATCATCAATCATCAATCATCAGTCATCAATCATCAATCATCAATCATTAATCATCAATCATCAATCATCAATCATCAATCATTAATCATCAATCATCAACCATCAATCATTAATCATCAATCATCAATCATCAATCATCAAATATCAACCATCAATCATCAACCGTCAATCATTAATCATCAATCATCAATTAACAATCATCAAACATCAATCATCAATCATCAATCATCAATCATCAATCATCAATCATTAATCATCAATCATCAATCATCAATCATCAATCATTAATCATCAATCATCAACCATCAATCATAAATCATCAATCATCAATCATCAATCATCAAATATCAACCATCAATCATCAACCGTCAATCATTAATCATCAATCATCAATCATCAATCGTCAATCATCAAGCATCAATCATCAATCATCAATCATCAATCATCAATCATCAATCATCAATCATCAATCATCAATCATCAATCATCAATAATCAATAATCAATCATCAATCATCAATCATCAATCATCAATCATCAATCATCAATCATCAATCATCATTCATCATTCATCAATCATCAATCATCAATCATCAATCATTAATCATCAATCAGCAATCATCAATCATCAATCATCAACAATCAATCATCAATCATCAATTACCAATCATCAATCATCAATCATCAATCATCAATCATCAATCATCAATCATCAATCATCAATCATCAATCATCAATCATCAATCATCACTCATCAATCATCAATCATCAATCATCAATCATCAATCAGCAATCAGCAATCACCAATCATCAATCATCAATCATCAATCATCAATCATCAATTACCAATCATCAATTATCAATCATCAATTACCAATCATCAATTATCATTCATCAATCATCAATTATCAATCATCAATCATTAATCATCTATCATCAATCATCAATCATCAATCATCAATCATCAATTATCAATTATCAATCATCAATCATCAATCATCAATCATCAATCATCAATCATCAATCATCAATCATCAATCATCAATCATCAATCATCAATCATCAATCATCAATCATCAATCATCAATCATCAATCATCAATCATCAATCATCAATCATCAATCCTCAATCCTCAATCATCAATCATCAATCATCACTCATCAATCATCAATCATCAATCATCAATATTCAAACATCAAACATCAATCATCAATCATCAATAATCAATCATCAATCATCAATCAGCAATCAGCAATCACCAATCATCAATCATCAATCATCAATCATCAATTACCAATCATCAATTATCAATCATCAATTACCAATCATCAATTATCATTCATCAATCATCAATTATCAATCATCAATCATTAATCATCTATCATCAATCATCAATCATCAATTATCAATTATCAATCATCAATCATCAATCATCAATCATCAAGCATTAATCATCAATCATCAATCCTCGATTATCAGTCATCAATCATCAATCATCAATCATCAATCATCAATCATCAATCATCAATCGTCAATCATCATTCATCATTCATCAATCATCAATATCAATCATCAATCATTAATCATCAATCAGCAATCATCAATCATCAATCATCAACAATCAATCATCAATCATCAATTACCAATCATCAATCATCAATCATCAATCATCAATCATCAATCAACACTCATCAATCATCAATCATCAATCATCAATCAGCAATCAGCAATCACCAATCATCAATCATCAATCATCAATCAACAATCATCAATCATCAATCATCAATCATCAATCATCAATCATCAATCATCAATCATCAATCATCAATCATCAATCATCAATCATCCATCATCAATTATCAATCATCAATCATCAATCATCAATCATCAATCATCAATCAATCCTCAATCCTCAATCATCAATCATCAATCGTCACTCATCAATCATCAATCATCAATCATCAATTATCAATCATCAAACATCAATCATCAATCATCAATTATCAAATATCAACCATCAACCATCAATCATCAATCATCAATCATCTATCATCAATCATCAATAATCAATTATTAGTCATCAATCATAAATTATGACTCATAAATCTTCCATCATCATTCATTTATAATTAATCATAAATCATAAATAATCAATCATCAATCATCAATTATCAATCAGAAATTACCAATCATCAATTATCATTCATCAATCATCAATTATCAATCATCAATCATTAATCATCTATCATCAATCATCAATCATCAATCATCAATTATAAATCATCAATCATCAATCATCAATCATCAATCATCAATTATCAATCATTAATCATCAATCATCAATCGTCAATCATCAATCATCAATCATCAATCATCAATCATCAATCATCAATCCTCAATCCTCAATCATCAAACATCAATCATCACTCATCAATCATCAATAATCAATCATCAATTATCAATCATCAAACATCAATCATCAATCATCAATAATCAAATATCAACCATCAACCATCAATCATCAATCATCAATCATCAATCATCAATCATCAATAATTAGTCATCAATCATAAATTATGACTCATCAATCATCCATCATCAATCATCACTAATTAATCATAAACCATAATTCATCAATCATCAATCATCAATCATCAATCATCAATCATCAATCATCAATCATCAATCATCAATCATCAATCATCAATCATCAATCATCAATCATCAATTATCAATCATCAATCATCAATCATCAATCATCAATCATCAATCATCAATGATCAATCATCAATCATCAATCATCAATCATCAATCATCAATCATCAATTACCAATCATCAATCATCAATCATCAATCATCAATCATCAATCATCAATCATCAATCATCAATCATCAATCATCAATTATCAATCATCAATCATCAATCATCAATCATCAATCATCAAATATCAACCATCTACCATCAATCATCAACCGTCAATCATTAATCATCAATCATCAATCATCAATCGTCAATCATCAAGCATCAATCATCAATCATCAATCATCAATCATCAATCATCAATCATCAATCATCAATCATCAATCATCAATCATCAATCATCAATACTCAATCATCAATCATCAATCATCAATCATCAATCATCAATCATCAATCATCAATCATCAATCATCAATCATCAATCATCAATCATCAATCATCAATCATCAATCATCAATCATCAATCATCAATCATCAATCATCAATCATCAATCATCATTCATCATTCATCAATCATCAATCAGCAATCATCAATCATCAATCATTAATCATCAATCAGCAATCATCAACCATCAATCATCAACCATCAATCATCAATCATCAATTACCAATCATCAATTATCAATCATCAATTACCAATCATCAATTATCATTCATCAATCATCAATTATCAATCATCAATCATCAGTCATTAATAATTAATCATCAATCATCAATCATCAATCATCAATCATCAATCATTAATCATCAATGATCAATCATCAATCATCAATCATCAATCATCAATCATCAATCATTAATCATCAATCATCAACCATCAATCATTAATCATTAATCATCAATCATCAAATATCAGCCATCAACCATCAATCATCAACCGTCAATCATTAATCATCAATCATCAATCATCAGTCGGCAATCATCAAGCATCAATTATCAATCATCAATCATCAATCATCAATTATCAATCATCAATTACCAATCATCAATTATCAATCATCAATCATCAATCATCCATCATCAATCATCAATCATCAATCATCAATCATCAATCATCAATCATCAATCATCAATCATCAATCATCAATCATCAATCATCAATCATCAATCATCAATCATCAATCATCAATCATCAATCATCAATCATCAATCATCAATCATCAATCATCAATCATCAATCATAAATCATCAATCATCAATCATCAATCATCAAGCACCAATCATCAAGCATTAATCATCAATCATCAATCCTCGATTATCAGTCATCAATCATCAATCATCAATCATCAATCATCAATCATCAATCATCAATCATCAATCATCAATCATCAATCATCAATCATCAATCATCAATCATCAATCATCAATCATCAATCATCAATCATCAATCATCATTCATCATTCATCAATCATCAATCATCAATCATCAATCATCAATCATTAATCATCAATCAGCAATCATTAACCATCAATCATCAACCATCAATCATCAATCATCAATTACCAATCACCAATTATCAATCATCAATTACCAATCATCAATTATCATTCATCAATCATCAATTATCGATCATCAATCATCAATCATTAATAGTTAATCATCAATCATCAATCATCAATCATCAATCATTAATCATCAATGATCAATCATCAATCATCAATCATCAATCATCAATCATCAATCATCAATCATCAATCATCAATCATCAATCATCAATCATCAATCATCAATAATCATTCATCATTCATCAATCATCAATCATCAATCATCAATCATCAATCATTAATCATCAATCAGCAATCATCAATCATCAATCATCAACAATCAATCATCAATCATCAATTACCAATCATCAATTATCAATCATCAATTACCAATCATCAATTATCATTCATCAATTATCAATCATCAATCATTAATCATCAATGATCAATCATTAATCATCAATCATCAATCATTAATCATCAATCATCAACCATCAATCATTAATCATCAATCATTAATCATCAATTATCAACCATCAATCATTAATCATCAATCATCAATCATCAAATATCAACCATCAACCATCAATCATCAACCGTCAATCATTAATCATCAATCATCAATCATCAATCGTCAATCATCAAGCATCAATCATCAATCATCAATCATCAATCATCAATCATCAATCATCAATCATCAATCATCAATCATCAATCATCAATCATCAATCATCAACCATCAATCATCAATCATCAATCATCAATCATCAATCATCAATCATCAATCATCAATCATCAATCATCAATCATCAATCATCAATCATCAATCATAAATCATCAATCATCAATCATCAATCATCAATCATCAATCATCGAACATCAATCATCAATCATCAACCATCAATTATCAAGCATCAATCATCAAGCACCAATCATCAAGCATTAATCATCAATCATCAATCATCAATCATCACTCATCAATCATCCATCATCAATCATCAATCATCAATCAGCAATCAGCAATCACCAATCATCAATCATCAATCATCAATCATCAATCATCAATCATCAATTACCAATCATCAATTATCAATCATCAATTACCAATCATCAATTATCATTCATCAATCATCAATTATCAATCATCAATCATTTATCATCTATCATCAATCATCAATCATCAATCATCAATCATCAATTATCAATTATCAATCATCAATCATCAATCATCAATCATCAATCATCAATCATCAATCATCAATCATCAATCATCAATCATCAATCATCAATCATCAATCATC
>CATOZT010000230.1:55000-69356 GCA_954870665.1 Stratiomys singularior
ATTTATCATCAATCATCAATCATCAATTATAAATCATCAATCATCAATCATCAATCATCAATCATCAATCATCAATCATCAATCATTACTCATTAACCATCAATCATCAATCATCAATCATCAATCATCAATCATCAATCATTAATCATCAATCATCAATCATCAATCACCAATCATCAATGATCACATATCAACCATCAATCATCAGCCGTCAACCAATAATCATCAATCATCAATCGTCAATCATCAAGCATCAATCATCAATCATCAATCATCAATCATCAATCATCGAACATCAATCATCAATCATCAACCATCAATTATCAAGCATCAATCATCAAGCACCAATCATCAAGCATTAATCATCAATCATCAATCATCAATCATCACTCATCAATCATCCATCATCAATCATCAATCATCAATCAGCAATCAGCAATCACCAATCATCAATCATCAATCATCAATCATCAATCATCAATTACCAATCATCAATTATCAATCATCAATTACCAATCATCAATTATCATTCATCAATCATCAATTATCAATCATCAATCATTTATCATCTATCATCAATCATCAATCATCAATCATCAATCATCAATTATCAATTATCAATCATCAATCATCAATCATCAATCATCAATCATCAATCATCAATCATCAATCATCAATCATCAATCATCAATCATCAACCATCAATCATCAATCATCAATCATCAATCATCAATCATCAATCATCAATCCTCAATCCTCAATCATCAATCATCAATCATCACTCATTAATCATCAATCATCAATCATCAATATTCAAACATCAAACATCAATCATCAATCATCAATAATCAATCATCAATCATCAATCAGCAATCACCAATCACCAATCATCAATCATCAATCATCAATTACCAATCATCAATTATCAATCATCAATTACCAATCATCAATTATCATTCATCAATCATCAATTATCAATCATCAATCATTAATCATCTATCATCAATCATCAATCATCAATCATCAATTATCAATTATCAATCATCAATCATCAATCATCAATCATCAATCATCAATCATCAAGCATTAATCATCAATCATCAATCCTCGATTATCAGTCATCAATCATCAATCATCAATCATCAATCATCAATCATCAACCATCAATCATTAATCATCAATCATCAATCATCAATCATCAATCATTAATCATCAATCATCAACCATCAATCATTAATCATCAATCATCAATCATCAAATATCAACCATCAACCATCAATCATCAACCGTCAATCATTAATCATCAATCATCAATCATCAATCGTCAATCATCGAGCATCAATCATCAATCATCAATCATCAATCATCAATCATAAATCATCAATCATCAATCATCAATCATCAATCATCAATCATCAATCATCAATCATCAATCATCAATCATCAATCATCAATCATCAATCATCAATCATCAATCATCAATCATAAATCATCAATCATCAATCATTAATCATCAATCATCAATCATCAATCATCAATCATCGAACATCAATCATCAATCATCAACCATCAATTAACAAGCATCAATCATCAAGCACCAATCATCAAGCATTAATCATCAATCATCAATTCTCGATTATCAGTCATCAATCATCAATCATCAATCATCAATCATATATCATCAATCATCAATCATCATTCATCATTCACCAATCATCAATCATCAATCATTAATCATCAATTAGCAATCATCAATCATCAATCATCAACAATCAATCATCAATCATCAATTACCAATCATCAATCATCAATCATTAATCATCAATCATCAATCATCAATCATCACTCATCAATCATCCATCATCAATCATCAATCATCAATCAGCAATCAGCAATCACCAATCATCAATCATCAATCATCAATTACCAATCATCAATTATCAATCATCAATTACCAATCATCAATTATCATTCATCAATCATCAATTATCAATCATCAATCATTAATCATCTATCATCAATCATCAATCATCAATCATCAATCATCAATCATCAATCATCAATTATCAATTATCAATCATCAATCATCAATCATCAAGCATTAATCATCAATCATCAATCATCAATCATCAATCATCAATCATCAATCATCAATCATCAATCATCAATCATCAATCATCAATCATCAATCATCAATCATCAATCATCAATCATCAATCATCAATCATCAATCATCAATCATCAATCATCACTCATCAATCCTCAATCCTCAATCATCAATCATCAATCATCACTCATCAATCATCAATCATCAATATTCAAACATCAAACATCAATCATCAATCATCAATAATCAATCATCAATCATCAATCAGCAATCAGCAATCACCAATCATCAATCATCAATCATCAATCATCAATTACCAATCATCAATTATCAATCATCAATTACCAATCATCAATTATCATTCATCAATCATCAATTATCAATCATCAATCATTAGTCATTTATCATCAATCATCAATCATCAATTATCAATTATCAATCATCAATCATCAATCATCAAGCATTAATCATCAATCATCAATCCTCGATTATCAGTCATCAATCATCAATCATCAATCATCAATCATCAATCATCAATCATCAATCATCAATCATCAATCATCAATCATCAATCATCAATCATCAATCATCAATCATCAATCATCAATCATCAATCATCAATCATCAATCATCAATCATCATTCATCATTCATCAATCATCAATCATCAATCATCAATCATTAATCATCAATCAGCAATCATCAATCATCAATCATCAACAATCAATCATCAATCATCAATTACCAATCATCAATCATCAATCATCAATCATCAATCATCAATCATCAATCATCAATCATCAATCATCAATCATCACTCATCAATCATCAATCATCAATCATCAATCATCAATCAGCAATCAGCAATCACCAATCATCAATCATCAATCATCAATCATCAATTACCAATCATCAATTATCAATCATCAATTACCAATCATCAATTATCATTCATCAATCATCAATTATCAATCATCAATCATTAATCATCTATCATCAATCATCAATCATCAATCATCAATCATCAATTATCAATTATCAATCATCAATCATCAATCATCAATCATCAATCATCAATCATCAATCATCAATCATCAATCATCAATCATCAATCATCAATCATCAATCATCAATCATCAATCATCAATCATCAATCATCAATCCTCAATCCTCAATCCTCAATCATCAATCATCAATCATCACTCATCAATCATCACTTATCAATCATCAATATTCAAACATCAAACATTATCATCAATCATCAATAATCAAATATCAACCATCAACCATCAATCATCAATCATCAATCATCTATCATCAATCATCAATCATCAATCATCAATAATTAGTCATCAATCATAAATTATGACTCATCAATCATCCATCATCAATCATCAATAATTAATCATAAATAATAAATCATCAATCATCAATCATCAATCATCAATCATCAATCATCAATTCCCAATCATCAATTATCAATCATCAATTACCAATCATCAATTATCAATCATCAATCATCAATCATCAATCATCAATCATCAATCATCAATCATCAATCATCAATCATCAATCATCAATCATCAATCATCAATCATCAATCATCAATCATCAATCATCAATCATGAATCATCAATCATCAATCATCAATCATCAATCATCAATCCTCAATCATCAATCATCAATCATCACTCATCAATCATCAATCATCAATCATCAATTATCAATCATCAAACATCAATCATCAATCATCAATAATCAAATATCAACCATCAACCATCAATCATCAATCATCAATCATCAATCATCAATCATCAATCATCAATCATCAATCAGCAATCATCAATCATCAATCATCAATCATCAATCATCAATCATCAATCATCAATCATTAATCATCAATCATCAAACATCAATCAAAAATCATCAATCATCAATCATCAATGATCAAATATCAACCATCAACCATCAATCATCAACCGTCAATCATTAATCATCAATCATCAATCATCAATCGTCAATCATCAAGCATCAATCATCAATCATCAATCATCAATCATCAATCATCAATACTCAATCATCAATCATCAATCATCAATCATCAATCAGCAATCATCAATCATCAATCATCAATCAACAATCATCAATCATCAATCATCAACCATCAACCATCAATCATCAATCATCAATCATCTATCATCAATCATCAATCATCAATCATCAATAATTAATCATCAATCATAAATTATGACTCATCAATCATCCATCATCAATCATCAGTAATTAATCATAAATCATAAATCATAAATCATAAATCATCAATCATCAATCATCAATCATCAACCATTATTCATCAATCATCAATCATCAATCATCAATCATCAATCATCAATCATCAATCATTAATCATCAATCATCAATCATCAATCATCAATCATCAATCGACAATCATCAATCATCAATCATCAATCATCAATCATCAATCATCAATCATCAATCATCAATCATCAATCATCAATAATCAAATATCAACCATCAACCATCAACCATCAATCATCAATCATCAATCATCAATCATCAATCATCTATCACCAATCATCAATAATCAGTCATCAATCATAAATTATGACTCATCAATCATCCCTCATTAATCATCAATAAGTATAAATCATCATGAATCATAAATCATCAATCATCAGTCATCAATCATCAATCATTAATCATCAATCATCAATCATCAATCATCAATCATCAATCATCAATCATCAATTACCAATCATTAATTATCAATCATCAATCACCAATCATTAATCATTAATCATCAATCATCAATCATCAATCATCAATCAGCAATCAGCAATTATCAATCATCAATCATCAATAATCAATCATTAATCATCAATTACCAATCATCAATTATCAATCATCAATTACCAATCATCAATTATCATTCATCAATCATCAATTATCAATCATCAATCATTAATCATCTATCATTTATCATCAATCATCAATCATCAATTATAAATCATCAATCATCAATCATCAATCATCAATCATCAATCATCAATCATCAATCATCAATCATCAATCATTACTCATTAACCATCAATCATCAATCATCAATCATCAATCATCAATCATCAATCATTAATCATCAATCATCAATCATCAATCACCAATCATCAATGATCACATATCAACCATCAATCATCAGCCGTCAACCAATAATCATCAATCATCAATCGTCAATCATCAAGCATCAATCATCAATCATCAATCATCAATCATCAATCATCAATCATCAATCATCAATCATCAATCATCAATCATCAATCATCAATCATCAATACTCAATCATCAATCATCAATCATCAATCAGCAATCATCAATCAACAATCAACAATCATCAATCATCAATCATCAATCATCAATCATCAATCATCAATCATCAATCATCAATCATCAATCATCAATCATCAATCATCAATCATCAATCATCAATCATCAATCATCAATCATCAATCATCAATCATCAATCATCAATTATCAATCATCAATCACCAATCGTCAAACATTAATCATCAATCATCAATCACCAATCAACAATCATCAATCATCAATCATCAATCATCAATCATCAATCATCAATCATCAATCATCAATCATCAATCATCAATCATCAATCATCAATCATCACTCATCAATCATCAATCATCAATCATCAATCATTAATCATCAATCATCAACCATCAATCATTAATCATCAATCATCAATCATCAATGATCAAATATCAACCATCAATCATCAACCGTCAATCATTAATCATCAATCATCAATCATCAATCGTCAATCATCAAGCATCAATCATCAATCATCAATCATCAATCATCAATCATCAATCATCAATCATCAATACTCAATCATCAATCATCAATCATCAATCATCAATCAGCAATCATCAATCATCAATCATCAATCAACAATCATCAATCATCAATCATCAATCATCAACCATCAATCATCAATCTTCAATCATCAATCGTTAATCATCAATCATCAATCATCAATCATCAATCATCAATCATCAATCATCAATCATCAATCATCAATCATAAATCATCAATCATCAATCATCAATCATCAATCATCAATCATCAATTATCAAGCATCAATCATCAAGCACCAATCATCAAGCATTAATCATCAATCATCAATCATCAGTCATCACTCATCACTCATCAATCATCAATTATCAATCATAAATCATCAATCATCAATCATCAATCACCAATCATCAATCATCAATCATCAATCATCATTCATCATTCATCAATCATCAGTCATCAATCATCAATCATTAATCATCAATCAGCAAATCAAACATCAATCATCAATCATCAATTACAAATCATCAATTATCAATCATCAATTACCAATCATCAATTATCATTCATCAATCATCAATTATCAATCATCAATCATTAATCATCAATCATCAATCATCAATCATCAATCATCAATCATCAATCATCAATCATCAATCATCAATCATCAATCATCAATCATCAATCATCAATCATCAATCATCAATCATCAATCATCAATCATCAATCAGCAATCAGCAATCATCAATCATAAATCATCGATCATCAATCATCAGTTACCAATCATCAATTATCAATCATCAATTACCAATCATCAATTATCATTCATCAATCATCAATTATCAATCATCAATCATTAATCATCTATCATCAATCATCAATCATCAATCATCAATTATCATCATCAATCATCAATCATCAATCATCAATCATCAATCATCAATCATCAATCATCAATCATCAATCATCAATCATCAATCATCAATCATCAATCATCAATCATCAATCATCAATCATCAATCATCAATCATCACTCATCAAACATCAATCACCAATCATCAATCATCAATCATCAATCATCAATCCTCAATCCTCAATCATCAATCATCAATCATCACTCATCAATCATCACTCATCAATCATCAATTATCAATCAACAAACATCAATCATCAATCATCAATAATCAAATATCAACCATCAACCATCAATCATCACTCATCAATCATTTATCATCAATCATCAATCATCAATAATTAGTCATCAATCATAAATTATGACTCATCAATCATCCATCATCAATCATCAATAATTAATCATAAATCATAAATCATAAATCATCAATCATCAATCTTCAATCATCAATCATCAATCATCTATTACCAATCATCAATTATCAATCATCAATTACCAATCATCAATTATCAATCATCAATCATCAATCATCAATCATCAATCATCAATCATCAATCATCAATCATCAATCATCAATCATCAATCATCAATCATCAATCATCAATCATCAATCATCAATCATCAATCATCAATCATCAATCATCAATCATCAATCATCAATCATCAATCATCAATCATCAATCATCAATCATCAATCATCAATCATCAATTATCAATTATCAATCATCAATCATCAATCACCAATCATCAATCATCAATCATCAATCATCAATCATCAATCATCAATCATCAATCATCAATCATCAATCCTCAATCCTCAAACATCAATCATCAATCATCACTCATCAACCATCAATCATCAATTATCAATCATCAAACATCAATCATCAATAATCAAATATCAACCATCAACCATCAATCATCAATCATCAATCATCTATCATCAATCATCAATCATCAATCATCAATAATTAGTCATCAATCATAAATAATGACTCATAAATCATCCATCATCCTTCATTTATAATTAATCATCAATCATAAATCATAAATCATCAATCATCAATCATCAATCATCAATCATCAATCATCAATTATCAATCATAAATTACCAATCATCAATTATCATTCATCAATTATCAATTATCAATCATCAATCATTAATCATCTATCATCAATCATCAATCATCAATCATCAATCATCAATCATCAATCATCAATCATCAATCATCAATCATCAATCATCAATTATCAATCATCAATCATCAATCATCAATCATCAATCATCAATCATCAATCATCAATCGTCAATCATCAATCATCAATCATCAATCATCAATCATCAATTATCAATCATCAAACATCAATCATCAATCATCAATCATCAATAATCAAATATCAATCATCAAACATCAATCATCAATCATCAATAATCAAATATCAACCATCAACCATCAATCATCAATCATCAATCATCTATCATCAATCATCAATCATCAATAATTAGTCATCAATCATAAATTATGACTCATCAATCATCCATCATCAATCATCAATAATTAATCATAAATCATAAATCATAAATCATAAATCATAAATCATAAATCATCAATCATCAATCATCAATCATCAATCATCAATCATCAATCATCAATCATCAATCATCAATCATCAATCATCAATCATCAATCATCAATCATCAATCATCAATCATCAATCATCAATCATCAATCATCAATCATCAATCATCAATCATCAATGACCAATCATCAATTATCAATCATCAATTACCAATCATCAATTATCAATCATCAATCATCAATCATCAATCATCAATCATCAATCATCAATCATCAATCATCAATCATCAATCATCAATCATTAATCATCAATCATCAATCAATCATCAATCATCAATCATCAATCATCAATCATCAATCATCAATCATCAATCCTCAATCCTCAATCATCATTCATCAATCATCACTCATCAATCATCAATCATCAATCATCAATAATCAAACATCAAACATCAATCATCAATCATCAATCATCAATCATCAATCATCAATCATCAATCATCAATCATCAATCATCAATCATTAATCATCAATCATCAATCATCAATCATCAATCATCAATCATCAATCATATATCATTTATCATCAATCATCAATCATCAATCATCAACCATCAATCATCAATCATCAATCATCAATCATCAATCATCAATCATCAATCCTCAATCATCAGTCATCAATCATCAATCATCAATCATCAATCATCAATCATCAATCATCAATCATCAATCATCAATCATCAATCATCAATAATCAATCATCAAGCATCAATCATCAATCATCATTCATCATTCATCAATCATCAATCATCAATAATCAATCATCAATCATCAATCAGCAATCAGCAATCAGCAATCATCAATCATCAATCATCAATCATCAATTACCAATCATCAATTATCAATCATCAATTATCAAACATCAATCATCAATCATCAATTATCAATCATCAATCATCAATCATCAATCATCAATCATCAATCATCAATCATCAATCATCAATCATCAATCATCAATCATCAATCATCAATCATCAATCATCAATCATCAATCATCAATCATCAATCATCAATCATCAATCATCAATCATCAATCATCAATCATCAATCATCAATCATCAATCATCAATCATCAATCATCAATCATCAATCACCAATCATCAATCCTCAATCCTCAATCATCAATCATCAATAATCAATCATCAATCATCAATCATCAATCATCGATCATCGATCATCAATCATCAATCATCAATCATCAATCATCAATCTTCAGTCATCAATCATCAATCATCAATCATCAATCATCAATCATCAATCATCAATCATCAATCATCAATCATCAATCATCAATCATCAATCATCAATCATCAATCATCAATTATCAATCATCAATCATCAATCATCAATCATCGATCATCAATCATCAATCATCAATCATCAATCTTCAATCATCAATCATCAATCACCATTCATCAGTCATCAATCATCAATCATCAATCATCAATCACAAATCAGCAATCATCAATCTTCATCCATCAATCTTCAATCATCAATCATCAATCATCAATCATCAATCATCAATCATCAATCATCAATCATCAATCATCAATCATATCTCATCTATCATCAATCATCAATTATCAATCATCAATAATCAATCATCAATGATCAAATATCAACCATCAACCATCAATCATCAACCATCAATCATCAACCATAATCCATCAACCATCAACCATCAACCATCAATCAATAATCACCAATCATCAGTCATTAATCATCAATCATCAATCATCAATCATTAATCATTAATCATCAATCATCAATCATCAATCATCAATCATCAATCATCAATCATCAATCATCAATCATCAATCATCAATCATCAATCATCAATCATCAATCATCAATCATCAATCATCAATCATCAGTCATCAATCATCAATCATCAATCATCAACCATCAATCATCAATCATCAATCATCAATCATCAATCATCAATCATCTATCATCAATCATCAATCATCAATCATCAATCATCAATCATCAATCATCAATCATCAATCATCAATCATCAATCATCAATCATCAATCATCAATCATCAATCATCAATCATCAATCATCAATCATCAATCATCAATCATCAATCATCAATCACCAATCATCAATCATCAATCATCAATCATCAATCCTCAATCCTCAATCATCAATCATCAATCATCAATCATCACTCATCAATCATCAATCATCAATCATCAACCATCAATCATCAATCATCAATCATCAATCATCTATCATCAATCATCAATCATCAATCATCAATCATTAATCATCAATCATCAATCATCAATCATCAATCATCAATCATCAATCATCAATCGTCAATCATCAATCATCAATCATCAATCATCAATCATCAATCATCAATCATCAATCATCGATCAACAATCATCAATCATCAAGCATCAATTATCAAGCATCAATCATCAATCATCAATCATCAATCCTCAATCATCAGTCATCAATCATCAATCATCAATCATCAATCATCAATCATCAATCATCAATAATCAATCATCAAGCATCAATCATCAATCATCACTCATCAATCATCAATCATCAATCATCAACCATCAATCATCAATCATCAATCATCAATCATCTATCATCAATCATCAATCATCAATCATCAATCATTAATCATCAATCATCAATCATCAATCATCAATCATCAATCATCAATCATCAATCGTCAATCATCAATCATCAATCATCAATCATCAATCATCAATCATCAATCATCAATCATCGATCAACAATCATCAATCATCAAGCATCAATTATCAAGCATCAATCATCAATCATCAATCATCAATCCTCAATCATCAGTCATCAATCATCAATCATCAATCATCAATCATCAATCATCAATCATCAATAATCAATCATCAAGCATCAATCATCAATCATCATTCATCATTCATCAATCATCAATCATCAGTAATAAATCATCAATCATCAATCAGCAATCAGCAATCATCAATCATCAATCATCAATCATCACTCATCAATCATCAATCATCAATCATCAATCATCAATCATCAATCATCAATTTCCAATCATCAATTATCAATCATCAATTATCAAACATCAATCATCAATCATCAATCATCAATCATCAATCATCAATCATCAATCATCAATCATCAATCATCAATCATCAATCATCAATCATCAATCATCAATCATCAATCATCAATCATCAATCATCAATCATCAATCATCAATCATCAATAATCAATCATCAATCATCAATCATCAATCATCAATCATCAATCATCAATCCTCAATCCTCAATCATCAATCATCAATAATCAATCATCAATCATCAATCATCAATCATCGATCATCGATCATCAATCATCAATCATCAATCATCAATCATCAATCATCAATCATCAATCTTCAGTCATCAATCATCAATCATCAATCATCAATCATCAATCATCAATCATCAATTATCAATCATCAATCATCAATCATCAATCATCAATCATCGATCATCAATCATCAATCATCAATCATCAATCACCATTCATCAGTCATCAATCATCAATCATCAATCACAAATCAACAATCATCAATCTTCATCCATCAATCATCAATCATCAATCATCAATCATCAATCATCAATCATCAATCATCAATCATCAATCATCAATCATCAATCATTAATCATTAATCATCAATCATCAATCATCAATCATCAATCATCAATCATCAATCATCAATCATCAATCATCAATCATCAATCATCAATCATCAATCATCAATCATCAATCATCAATCATCAATCATCAATCATCAATCATCAATCATCAATCATCAACCATCAATCATCAATCATCAGTCATCAATTATCAATCATCAATCATCAATCATTAATCATCAATCACCAATCATCAATCATCAATCATCAATCATCAATCATCAATCATCAATTATCAATCATCAATCATCAATCATCAATTATCAATCATCATACATCGATAATCAATAATCAATCATCAATCATCAATCATCAATCATCAATCATCAATCATCAATCATTAATCATTAATCATCAATCATCAATCATCAATCATCAATCATCAATCATCAATCATCAATCATCAATCATCAATCATCAATCATCAATCATCAATCATCAATCATCAATCATCAATCATCAATCATCAATCATCAATCATCAATCATCAATCATCAATCATCAATCATCAATCATCAATCATCAATCATCAACCATCAATCATCAATCATCAATCATCAGTCATCAATTATCAATCATCAATCATCAATCATCAATCATCAATCATCAATCATCAATAATCAATCATCAATCATCAATCATCAATCATCAATCATCAATCATCAATTATCAATCATCAATCATCAATCATCAATTATCAATCATCATACATCGATAATCAATAATCAATCATCAATTATCAATCATCAATCATCCGTCATCAATCATCAATCATCAATCATCAATCATCAATCATCAATCATCAATCATCAATCATCAATCATCAATCATCAATCATCAATCATCAATCATCAATTATCAATCATCAATCATCAATCATCAATCATCAATCATCAATCATCAATGATCAATCATCGATCATCGATCATCAATCATCAATCATCAATCATTAATCATCAATCATCAATCATCAATCATCAATCATCAATCAACAATCATCAATCATCAATCATCAATCATCAATCATCAATCATCAATAATCAAATATCAACCATCAACCATCAATCATCAATCATCTATCACCAATCATCAATAATCAGTCATCAATCATAAATTATGACTCATCAATCATCCATCATTAATCATCAATAAGTATAAATCATCATGAATCATAAATCACCAATCATCAATCATCAATCATCAATCATCAATCATCAATTACCAATCATCAATTATCAATCATCAATCACCAATCATTAATCATTAATCATCAATCATCAATCATCAATCATCAATCATCATTCATCAATCATCAATCATTAATCATCACTCACCAATCATCAATCATTAATCATCAATCATCAATCATCAATCATCAATCATCAATCATCAATCATCAATCATCAATCATCAATCATCAATCATCAATCACCAATCATCAATTATCAATCACCAATCATCAATCATCAATCATCAATCATCAATAATCAATTATCAATCATCACTCATCAATCATCAATCATCATTCATCAATCATCGATCATCAATCATCAATCATCAATCATCAATCAACAATCATTAATTATCAATCATCAATCATCAATCATCAATCATTAATCATCAATCATCAATCATCAATCATCAATCATCAATCATCTATCATCAATCATCAATCATCAATCAACAATCATTAATTATCAATCATCAATCATCAATCATCAATCATCAATCATTAATCATCAATCATCAATCATCAATCATCCATCATCAATCATCAATCATCAATCATCAATGATCAAATATCAACCATCAACCGTCAATCAATAATCATCAATCATCAATCATCACTCGTCAATCATCAAGATTCACTCATCAATCATCAATCATCAATCATCAATATTCAATCATCAATCATCAATCATCAATCATCAATCATCAATCATCAATCATCAATCATCAATCATCAATCATCAATCATCAATCATCAATCATCAATCATCAATCATCAATCATCAATTATTAATCATCAATCAACAATCATCAATCATCAATCATCAATCATCAATCATCAATCATCAATCATCAATCATCAATCA
>CATOZT010000231.1:0-35520 GCA_954870665.1 Stratiomys singularior
GATTTATGATTGATGATTGATGATTGATGATTGATGATTGATGATTGATGATTGATGATTGATGATTGATGATTGATGATTGATGATTGATGATTGATGATTGATGATTGATGATTGATGATTGATGATTGATGATTGATGATTGATGATTGATGATTGATGATTGATGATTGATGATTGATGATTGATGATTGATGATTGATGATTGATGATTGTTGATTGATGATTGATGATTGATGATTGATGATTGATGATTGATAATTGATGATTGATGATTGATGTTTGATGATTCATGATTCATGATTGATGATTGATGATTGATGATTGATGATTGATGATTGATGATTGATGATTGATGATTGATGATTGATGATTGATGATCGATGATTGATGATTGATGATTGATGATTGATGATTGATGATTGATGAGTGATGATTGCTGATTGATTATTGATGATTGATGATCAATGATTTATGATTGATGTTTAGTGATTGGTGCTTGATGGTTGATGAATATGACTGATGATTGATGATTAACTAGTGATGGTTAATGATTGCGGATTGATGATTGATGATTGATGATAGATGATTGATGATTGATGATTGATGATTGATGATTGATGATTGATGATTGATGATTGATGATTGATGATTGATGATTGATGATTGATGATTGATGATTGATGATTGATGATTGATGATTGATGATTGATGATTGATGATTGATGATTGATGATTGATGATTGATGATTGATGATTGATGATTGATGATTGATGATAGATGATTGATGATTGATGATTGCTGATTGATGATTGATGATTGATGATTGATGATTGATGATTGATGATTGATGATTGATGATTGATGATTGATGATTGATGATTGCTGATTGATGATTGATGATTGATGATTGATGATTGATGATTGATGATTGATGATTGATGATTGATGATTGATGATTGATGATTGATGATTGATGATTGATGATTGATGATTGTTGATTGATGATTGATGATTTATGATTGATGATTGATGATTGTTGATTGATGATTGATGATTGATGATTGATGATTGATGATTGATGATTGATGATTGATGATTGATGATTGATGATTGATGATTGATGATTGATGATTGATGATTGATGATTGATGATTGTTGATTGATGATTGATGATTTATGATTGATGATTGATGATTGTTGATTGATGATTGATGATTGATGATTGATGATTGATGATTGATGATTGATGATTGATGATTGATGATTGATGATTGATGATTGATGATTGATGATTGATGATTGATGATTGATGATTGATGATTGATGATTGATGATTGATGATTGATGATTGATGATTGATGATTGATGATTGATGATTGATGATTGATGATTGATGATTGATGATTGATGATTGATGATTGATGTTTGATGATTCATGATTGATGATTGATGATTGATGATTGATGATTGATGATTGATAATTGATGATTGATGATTGATGATTGATGATTGATGATTGATGATTGATGCTTGATGATTGATGATTGATGATTGATGATTGATGATTGATGTTTGATGGTTGATGATTGATGATTGATGATTGATGATTGATGATTGATGATTGATGATTGATGATTGATGATTGATGATTGATGATTGATGATTGACGATTGATGATTGATGATTGATGATTGATGATTGATGATTGATGATTGATGATTGATGATTGATGATTGATGATTGATGATTGATGATTGATGATTGATGATTGATGATTGATGATTGATGATTGATGATTGATGATTGATGATTGATGATTGATGATTGATGATTGTTGATTGATGATTTATGATTGATGATTGATGATTGATGATTGATGATTGATGATTGATGATTGATGATTGATGATTGATGATTGATGATTGATGATTGATGATTGATGATTGATGATTGATGATTGATGTTTAATGATTGATGCTTGATGGTTGATGAATATGACTGATGATTGATGATTAACTGGTGATGGTAAATGATTGCTGATTGATGATTGATGATTGATGATTGATGATAGATGATTGATGATTGATGATTGATGATTGATGATTGATGATTGATGATTGATGATTGATGATTGATGATTGATGATTGATGATTGATGATTGATGATTGATGATTGATGATTGATGAGTGATGATCGATTATTGATGTGTAGTGATTGATGATTTAGGATTGATGATTGATGATTGATGATTGATGATTGATGATTGATGATTGATGATACATGATTGATGATTGATATTTGATGATTGATGGTTGATGATTGATTATTGATGATTGATGATTGATGATTGATGATTGATGATTGATGATTGATGATTGATGATTGATGATTGATGATCGATGATTGATGATTGATGATTGATGATTGATGATTGATGATTGATGATTGATGATTGATGATTGATGATTGATGATTGATGATTGATGTGTAATGATTGATGATTGATGATTGATGACTGATGATTGATGATTTATGATTGATGATTGATGATTGATGATTGATGATTGATGATTGATGATTGATGATTGATGATTGATGATTGATGATTGATGATTGATGATTGATGATTGATGATTGATGATTGATGATTGATGATTGATGATTGATGATTGGTAATTGATGATTGATGATCGATGATTGATGATTGATGTTTATTGATTGGTGCTTGATGGTTGATGAATATTACTGATGATTGATGATAAACTAGTGAGTGTTAATGATTGCTGATTGATGATTGATGATAGATGAGTGATGATTGATGATTGATGATTGATGATTGATGATTGATGATTGATGATTGATGATTGATGATTGATGATTGATGATTGATGATACATGATTGATGATTGATGATTGATGATTGATGATTGATGATTGATGATTGATGATTGATGATTGATGATTGATGATTGATGATTGAATATTGATGATTGATGATTGATGATTGATGATTGATGATTGATGATTGATGATTGATGATTGATGATTGATGATTGATGATTGATGACTGATGATTGATGACTGATGACTGATGATTGATGATTGATGATTGATGATTGAGGATTGATGATTGATGAATGATGATTGATGATTGATGATTGATGATTGATGATTGATGATTGATTTTTGATGTTTGATGATTGATAATTGATGATTGATGATTGATGATTGATGATTGATGATTGATGATTGATGATTGATGATTGATGATTGATGATTGATGATTGATGATTGAAGATGGATGATTTACGGTTGATGACTGATGATTGATGATTGATTATTGATGATTGATGATTGACAAATGATGATTGATGATTGATGATTGATGATTGATGATTGATGATTGATAATTGAAGATGGATGATTTACTGTTGATGATTGATGATTGATTATTGATGATTGATGATTGACAAATGATGATTGGTGATTGATGATTGATGATTGATGATTGGTGATTGTTGATTGATGATTTATGATTGATAATTGATGATTGTTGATTGATGATTGATGATTGATGCTTGATGATTGATGATTGTTGATTGATGATTGTTGATTAATGATTAATGATTGATGATTGATGATTGATGATTGATGATTGATGATTGATGATTGATGATTGTTGAATGTTGATTGTGATTGATGATTGATGATTCATGATTGATGATTGTTGATTGATGATTGATGATTGATGATTGATGATTGATGATTGATGATTGATGATTGATGATTGATGATTGATGATTGATGATTGATGATTGATGATTGATGATTTATGATTGATGATTGATGATTGATGATTGATGATTGATTTTTGATGTTTGATGATTGATAATTGATGATTGATGATTGATGATTGATGATTGATGATTATTGATTGATGATTGTTGATTGATGATTGTTGATTAATGATTAATGATTGATGATTGATAATTGATGATTGATGATTGATGATTGATGATTGATGATTGATGAGTGATGATTGATGATTGATGATTGATGATTGATGATTGATGATCGATGATCGATGATTGATGATTGATGTTTAATGATTGATGATTGATGGTTTATGAATATGACTGATGATTGATGATTAACTAGTGATGGTAAATGATTGCTGATTGATGATTGATGATTGATGATAGATGATTGATGATTGATGATTGATGATTGATGATTGATGATTGATGATTGATTATTGATGATTGATGATTGATGATTGATGATTGTTGATTGATGATTGATGATTGATGATTGATGATTGATGATTGATGATTGATGATTGATGATTGATGATTGATGATTGATGATTGATGATTGATGATTGATGATTGATGATTGATGATTGATGATTGATGATTGATGATTGATGATTGATGATTGATGATTGATGATTGATGATTGATGATTGATGATTGATGATTGATGATTGATGATTGATGATTGATGATTGATGATTGATGATTGATGATTGATGATTGATGATTGATGATTGATGATCGATGATTGATGTGTAATGATTGATGATTGATGATTGATGATCGATGATTGATGATTGATGATTGATGATTGATGATTGATGATTGATGATTGATGATTGATGATTGATGATTGATGATTGATGATTGATGATTGATGATTGATGATTGATGATTGATGATTGATGATTGATGATTGATGATTGATGATTGATGATTGATGATTGATGATTGATGATTGATGATCGATGATTGATGATTGATGTTTAATGATTGATGCTTGATGATTGATGATTGATGATCGATGATGGATGATTGATGTTTAATGATTAATGCTTGATGGTTGATGAATATGACTGATGATTGATGATAAACTAGTGATGGTAAATGATTGCTGATTGATGATTGATGATTGATGACTGATGATTGATGATTGATGATAGATGATTGATGATTGATGATTGATGATTGATGATTGATGATTGATCATTGATGATTGATCTTTGATGATTGATGATTGATGATTGATGATTGATGATTGATGATTGATGATTGATGATCGATGAATGATGATTGATGATTGATGATTGATGATTGATGATTGATGATTGATGATTGATGATTGATGATTGATGATTGATGATTGATAATTGATGATTGATGATTGATGATGGATCATTGATTATTGATCATTGATGATTGATGATTCATGATTGATGATTGATGATTGATGATTGATGATTGATGATTGATGATTGATGATTGATGATTGATGTTTAATGATTGATGGTTGATGGTTGATGAATATGACTGATTATTGATGATTAACTAGTGATGGTTAATGATTGCTGATTGATGATTGATGATCGATGATTGATGAATGGTGATTGATAATTGATGATTGATGATTGATGATTTATGATTGATGATTGACGATTGATAATTGATGATTGATGATTGATGATTGATGATTGATGATTGATGATTAATGATTGATGATTAATGATTTATGATAGATGATCGATGATTGATGATTGATGATTGATGATTGATAATTGATGATTGATAACTGATGATTGATGATTGATGATTGTTGATTGATGATTGATGATTGATGATTGATGATTGATGATTGATGATTGATGATTGATGATTGATGATTGATGATTGATGATTGATGATTGATGATTGATGATTGATGATTGATAATTGATGATTGATAACTGATGATTGATGATTGATGATTGTTGATTGATGATTGATGATTGATGATTGATGATTGATGATTAATGATTAATAATTGATGATTGATGATTGATGATTGATCATAGATGATCGATGATTGATGATTGATGATTGATAATTGATGATTGATAACTGATGATTGATGATTGATTATTGATGATTGATGATTAATGATTGATGATTGATGATTGAAGATTGATGATTGATGATTTATGATTGATGATTGATGATTGATGATTGATGATTGATGATTGATGATTGATAATTGATAATTGATGATTGATGCTTGATGAATGATGAACGATGATTGATGATTGATGATTGATATTTAATGATTGATGATTGATGATTGATGATTGATGATTGATAATTGATGATTGATGATTGATGATTGATGATTGATGATTGATGATTGATGATTGATGATTGATGATTGATGATAGATGATCGATGATTGATGATTGATGATTGATAATTGATGATTGATAATTGATGATTGATGATTGATGATTGATGATTGATGATTGATGATTGATGAGTGATGATTGATGATTGATGATTGATGATTGATGATTGATGATTGATGATTGATGATTGATGATTGTTGATTGATGATTGATGATTTATGATTGATGATTGATGATTGATGATTGATGATTGATGATTGATGATTGATGATTGATGATTGATGATTGATGATTGGTGATTGATGATTGATGATTGATGATTGATGATTGATGATTTATGATTGATGTTTGATGATTCATGATTGATGATTGATAATTGATAATTATTGATTGATGATTGATGATTGATGATTGATGATTGATGATTGATGATTGATGATTGATGATTGATGATTGATGATTGATGATTGATGATTGATGATTGATGATTGATGATTGATGATTGATGATTGATGATTGATGATTGATGATTGATGATTGATGATTGATGATTGATGATTGATGATTGATGATTGATGATTGATGATTGATGATTGATGATTGATGATTGATGATTGATGATTGATGATTGATGATCGATGATCGATGATTGATGATTGATGTTTAATGATTGATGCTTGATGGTTTATGAATATGACTGATGATTGATGATTAACTAGTGATGGTAAATGATTGCTGATTGATGATTGATGATTGATGATAGATGATTGATGATTGATGATTGATGATTGATGATTGTTTATTGATGATTGATGATTGATGATTGATGATTGATGATTGATGATTGATGATTGATGATTGATGATTGATGATTGATGATTGATGACTGATGATTGATGATTGATGATTGATGATTGATGATTGATGATTGATGATTGTTGATTGATGATTGATGATTGATGATTGATGATTGATGATTGATGATTGATGATTGATGATTGATGATTGATGTTTGATGATTCATGATTGATGATTGATGATTGATAATTATTGATTGAAAATTGATGATTGATGATTGATGCTTGATGATTGATGATTGATGATTGATGATTGATGATTGATGATTGATGATTGATGATTGATGATTGATGATTGATGATTGATGATTGATGATTGATGATTGATGATTGATGATTGATGATCGATGATTGATGATTGATGTTTAATGATTGATGCTTGATGGTTGATGAATATGACTGATGATTGATGATTAACTGGTGATGGTAAATGATTGCTGATTGATGATTGATGATTGATGATTGATGATAGATGATTGATGATTGATGATTGATGATTGATGATTGATGATTGATGATTGATGATTGATGATTGATGATTGATGATTGATGATTGATGATTGATGATTGATGATTGATGATTGATGATTGATGATTGATGATTGATGATTGATGATTGATGATTGATGATTGATGATTGATGATTGATGATTGATGATCGATTATTGATGTGTAGTGATTGATGATTTAGGATTGATGATTGATGATTGATGATTGATGATTGATGATTGATGATTGATGATTGATGATACATGATTGATGATTGATATTTGATGATTGATGGTTGATGATTGATTATTGATGATTGATGATTGATGATTGATGATTGATGATTGATGATTGATGATCGATGATTGATGATTGATGATTGATGATTGATGATTGATGATTGATGATTGATGATTGATGATTGATGATCGATGATTGATGTGTAATGATTGATGATTGATGATTGATGACTGATGATTGATGATTTATGATTGATGATTGATGATTGATGATTGATGATTGATGATTGATGATTGATGATTGATGATTGATGATTGATGATTGATGATTGATGATTGATGATTGATGATTGGTGATTGATGATTGATGATCGATGATTGATGATTGATGTTTATTGATTGGTGCTTGATGGTTGATGAATATGACTGATGATTGATGATAAACTAGTGAGTGTTAATGATTGCTGATTGATGATTGATGATAGATGAGTGATGATTGATGATTGATGATTGATGATTGATGATTGATGATTGATGATTGATGATTGATGATTGATGATTGATGATTGATGATACATGATTGATGATTGATGATTGATGATTGATGATTGATGATTGAATATTGATGATTGATGATTGATGATTGATGATTGATGATTGATGATTGATGATTGATGATTGATGATTGATGATTGATGACTGATGATTGATGAGTGATGACTGATGATTGATGATTGATGATTGATGATTGAGGATTGATGATTGATGAATGATGATTGATGATTGATGATTGATGATTGATGATTGATGATTGATTTTTGATGTTTGATGATTGATAATTGATGATTGATGATTGATGATTGATGATTGATGATTGATGATTGATGATTGATGATTGATGATTGATGATTGATGATTGAACATGGATGATTTACGGTTGATGACTGATGATTGATGATTGATTATTGATGATTGATGATTGACAAATGATGATTGATGATTGATGATTGATGATTGATGATTGATGATTGATAATTGAAGATGGATGATTTACTGTTGATGATTGATGATTGATTATTGATGATTGATGATTGACAAATGATGATTGGTGATTGATGATTGATGATTGATGATTGGTGATTGTTGATTGATGATTTATGATTGATAATTGATGATTGTTGATTGATGATTGATGATTGATGCTTGATGATTGATGATTGTTGATTGATGATTGTTGATTAATGATTAATGATTGATGATTGATGATTGATGATTGATGATTGATGATTGATGATTGTTGAATGTTGATTGTGATTGATGATTGATGATTGATGATTGATGATTGTTGATTGATGATTGATGATTGATGATTGATGATTGATGATTGATGATTGATGATTGATGATTGATGATTGATGATTGATGATTGATGATTGATGATTGATGATTGATGATTGATGATTGATGATTGATGATTGATGATTGATGATTGATGATTGATGATTGATGATTTATGATTGATGATTGATGATTGATGATTGATGATTGATTTTTGATGTTTGATGATTGATAATTGATGATTGATGATTGATGATTGATGATTATTGATTGATGATTGTTGATTGATGATTGTTGATTAATGATTAATGATTGATGATTGATAATTGATGATTGATGATTGATGATTGATGATTGATGATTGATGATTGATGATTGATGGTTGATGATTGATGATTGATGATTGATGATTGATGATTGATGATTGATGATTGATGATTCATGATTGATAATTGATGATTGTTGATTGATGATTGATGATTGATGCTTGATGATTGATGATTGTTGATTGATGATTGTTGATTAATGATTAATGATTGATGATTGATGATTGATGATTGATGATTGATGATTGTTGAATGTTGATTGTGATTGATGATTGATGATTGATGATTGATGATTGTTGATTGATGATTGATGATTGATGATTGATGATTGATGATTGATGATTGATGATTGATGATTGATGATTGATGATTGATGATTGATGATTGATGATTGATGATTGATGATTGATGATTGATGATTGATGATTGATGATTTATGATTGATGATTGATGATTGATGATTGATGATTGATTTTTGATGTTTGATGATTGATAATTGATGATTGATGATTGATGATTGATGATTGATGATTGATGATTGATGATTGTTGATTGATGATTGTTGATTGATGATTAATGATTGATGATTGATGATTGATGATTGATGATTGATGATTGATGATTGATGATTGATGATTGATGATTGATGATTGATGGTTGATGATTGATGATTGATGATTGATGATTGATGATTGATGATTGATGATTGATGATTGATGATTGATGATTGATGTTTGATGATTCATGATTGATGATTGATGTTTGATGGTTGATGATTGATGATTGATGATTGATGATTGATGATTGATGATTGATGATTGATGATTGATGATTGATGATTGATGATTGATGATTGATGATTGATGATTGATGATTGATGATTGATGATTGATGATTGATGATTGATGATTGATGATTGATGATTGATGATTGATGATTGATGATTGATGACTGATGATTGATGATTGATGATTGATGATTGATAATTGATGATTGATGATTGATGATTGATGATTGATGATTGATGATTGATAATTGATGATTGATGATTGATGATTGATGATTGATGATTGATGATTGATGATTGATGATTGATGATTGATGATTGATGATTGATGATTGATGATTGATGATTGATGATTGATGATTGATGATTGATGATTGATGATTGATGATTTATGATTGATGATTGATGATTGATGATTGATGATTGATTTTTGATGTTTGATGATTGATAATTGATGATTGATGATTGATGATTGATGATTGATGATTGATGATTGTTGATTGATGATTGTTGATTAATGATTAATGATTGATGATTGATGATTGATGATTGATGATTGATGATTGATGATTGATGATTGATGATTGATGATTGATGATTGATGATTGATGATTGATGATTGATGATTGATGATTGATGATTGATGATTGATGATTGATGATTGATGATTGATGATTGATGTTTGATGATTCATGATTGATGATTGATGATTTATGATTGATGATTGATGATTGATGATTGATGATTGATGATTGATGATTGATGATTGATGATTGATGATTGATGATTGATGATTGATGATTGATGATTGATGATTAATGACTGAAGATTGATTTTGATGATTGATGATTAATGACTCATTATAGCTAATTGGTTATACATGATTGATGATTGACGATTGATGATTGATGATTGGTGTTTGAAATTGATGATTGATGATTGGTGATTGATGATTGATGATTGATGATTGATAATTGATGGATGATGATTGATGATTGATGATTGAGGATTGAGGATTGATGATTGATGATTGATGATTGATGATTGATGATTGATGATTGATGATTGATGATTGATGATTGATGATTGATGATTGATGATTGATGATTGATGATTGATGATTGATGATTGATGATTGATGATTGCTGATTGATGATTGAAGATTGATGATTGATGATTGATGATTGATGATTGATGATTGATGATTGATGATTGATGATTGATGATTGATGATTGATGATTGATGATTGATGATTGATGATTGATGATTGATGATTGATGATTGATGATTGATGATTGATGATTGATGATTGATGATTTATGATTGATGATTGATGATTGATGATTGATGATTGATGATTGATGATTGATGATTGATGATTGATGATTGATGATTGATGATTGATGATTGATGATTGATGATTGATGATTGATGATTGATGATTGATGATTGATGATTGATGATTGATGATTGATGATTGATGATTGATGATTGATGATTGATGATTGATGATTGATGATTGATGATTGATGTTTGATGATTCATGATTGATGATTGATGATTGATGATTGATGATTGATGATTGATGATTGATGATTGCTGATTGATGATTGATGATTGATGATTGATGATTGATGATTGATGATTGATGATTGATGATTGATGATTGATGTTTGATGATTCATGATTGATGATTGATGATTGATGATTGATGATTGATGATTGATGTTTGATGATTGATGATTGATGATTGATGATTGATGATTGATGATTGATGATTGATGATTGATGATTGATGATTGATGATTGATGATTGATGATTGATGATTGATGATTGATGATTGATGATTGATGATTGATGATTGATGATTGATGAGTGATGATTGATGATTGATGTTTGATGATTCATGATTGATGATTGATGATTGATGATTGATGATTGATGATTGATGCTTGATGATTGATGATTGATGATTGATGATTGATGATTGATGATTGATGATTGATGATTGATGATTGATGATTGATGATTAATGGTTGATGATTGATGATTGATGATTGATGATTGATGATTGATGATTGATGATTGATGATTGATGATTGATGATTGATGATTGATGATTGATGATTGATGATTGATGATTGATGATTGATGATTGATGATTGATGATTGATGATTGATGATTGATGATTGATGATTGATGATTGATGATTGATGATTGATGATTGATGATTGATGATTGATGATTGATGATTGATGATTGATGATTGATGATTGATGATTGATGATTGATGATTGATGATTGATGATTGATGATTGATGATTGATGATTGATGATTAATGATTGATGATTGATGATTAATGATTGATGATTGATGATTGATGATTGATGATTGATGATCGATGATTGATGTGTAATGATTGATGATTGATGATTGATGATCGATGATTGATGATTGATGATTGATGATTGATGATTGATGATTGATGATTGATGATTGATGATTGATGATTGATGATTGATGATTGATGGTTGATGATTGATGATTGATGATTGATGATTGATGATTGATGATTGATGATTGATGATTGATGATTGATGATTGATGATTGATGGTCGATGATTGATGATTGATGTTTAATGATTGATGCTTGATGATTGATGATTGATGATCGATGATTGATGATTGATGTTTAATGATTGATGCTTGATGGTTGATGAATATGACTGATGATTGATGATTAACTAGTGATGGTAAATGATTGCTGATTGATGATTGATGATTGATGATTGATGATTGATGATTGATGATAGATGATTGATGATTGATGATTGATGATTGATGATTGATCATTGAAGATTGATCTTTGATGATTGATGATTGATGATTGATGATTGATGATCGATGATTGATGATTGATGATTGATGATTGATGATTGATGATTGATGATTGATGATTGATGATTGATGATTGATGATTGATGATTGATGATTGATGATTGATGATTGATGATTGATGATTGATGATTGATGATTGATAATTGATGATTGATGATTGATGATTGATGATGGATCATTGATTATTGATCATTGATGATTGATGATTCATGATTGATGATTGATGATTGATGATTGATGATTGATGATTGATGATTGATGATTGATGATTGATGATTGATGATTGATGATTGATGATTGATGATTGATGATTGATGATTGATGATTGATGATTGATGATTGATGTTTAATGATTGATGGTTGATGGTTGCTGAATATGACTGATTATTGATGATTAACTAGTGATGGTTAATGATTGCTGATTGATGATTGATGATCGATGATTGATGAATGGTGATTGATGATTGATGATTGATGATTGATGATTTATGATTGATGATTGATGATTGATAATTGATGATTGATGATTGATGATTGATGATTGATGATTGATGATTGATGATTAATGATTGTTGATTAATGATTTATGATAGATGATCGATGATTGATGATTGATGATTGATAATTGATGATTGATAACTGATGATTGATGATTGATGATTGTTGATTGATGATTGATGATTGATGATTGATGATTGATGATTGATGATTGATGATTGATGATTGATGTTTGATGATTGATGATTGATGATTGATGATTGATGATTGATGATTGATGATTGATGATTGATGATTGATGATTGATGATTAATGATTGATGATTGATGATTGATGATTGATGATTGATGATTGATGATTGATGATTGATGATTGATTATTAATGATTGATGATTGATGATTGATGATTAATAATTGATGATTGATGATTGATGATTGATGATTGATCATAGATGATCGATGATTGATGATTGATGATTGATAATTGACGATTGATAATTGATGATTGATGATTGATGATTGATGATTAATGATTGATGATTGATGATTGATGATTGAAGATTGATGATTGATGATTTATGATTGATGATTGATGATTGATGATTGATGATTGATGATTGATGATTGATGATTGATGATTGATGATTGATGATTGATAATTGCTAATTGATAATTGATGATTGATGCTTGATGATTGATGAACGATGATTGATGATTGATGATTGATGTTTGATGATTGATGATTGATGATTGATGATTGATGATTGATGATTGATGATTGATGATTGATGATTGATGATTGATAATTGATGATTGATGATTGATGATTGATGAGCGATGATTGATGATTGATGATTGATGATTGATGATTGATGATAGATGATCGATGATTGATGATTGATGATTGATAATTGATGATTGATAATTGATGATTGATGATTGATGATTGATGATTGATGATTGATGATTGATGATTGATGATTGATGATTGATGATTGATGATTGATGATTGATGATTGATGATTGTTGATTGATGATTGATGATTTATGATTTATGATTGATGATTGATGATTGATGATTGATGATTGATGATTGATGATTGATGATTGATGATTGATGATTGATGATTGATGATTGATGATTGATGATTGATGATTGATGATTGATGATTGATGATTGATGATTGATGATTGATCATTGATGATTGATGATTGATGTTTGATGATTCATGATTGATGATTGATGATTGATAATTATTGATTGAAAATTGATGATTGATGATTGATGCTTGATGATTGATGATTGATGATTGATGATTGATGATTGATGATTGATGATTGATGATTGATGATTGATGATTGATGATTGATGATTGATGATTGATGATTGATGATTGATGATTGATGATTGATGATTGATGATTGATGATTGATGATTGATGATTGATGATTGATGATTGATGATTGATGATTGATGATTGATGATTGATGATTGATGATCGATGATTGATGATTGATGTTTAATGATTGACGCTTGATGGTTGATGAATACGACTGATGATTGATGATTAACTAGTGATGGTAAATGATTGCTGATTGATGATTGATGATTGATGATAGATGATTGATGATTGATGATTGATGATTGATGATTGATTATTGATGATTGATGATTGATGATTGATGATTGATGATTGATGATTGATGATTGATGATTGATGATTGATGATTGATGATTGATGATTGATGATTGATGATTGATGATTGATGACTGATGATTGATGATTGATGATTGATGATTGATGATTGATGATCGATGATTGATGATTGATGATTGATGATTGATGATTGATGATTGATGATTGATGATTGATGATTGATGATTGATGATTGATGATTGATGATTGATGATTGATGATTGATGATTGATGATTGATGATTGATGACTGATGATTGATGACTGATGACTGATGATTGATGATTGATGATTGATGATTGAGGATTGATGATTGATGAATGATGATTGATGATTGATGATTGATGATTGATTTTTGATGTTTGATGATTGATAATTGATGATTGATGATTGATGATTGATGATTGATGATTGATGACTGATGATTGATGATTGATGATTGATGATTGATGATTGATGATTGATGATTGAAGATGGATGATTTACGGTTGATGACTGATGATTGATGATTGATTATTGATGATTGATGATTGACAAATGATGATTGATGATTGATGATTGATGATTGATGATTGATGATTGATAATTGAAGATGGATGATTTACTGTTGATGATTGATGATTGATGATTGATTATTGATGATTGATGATCGACAAATGATGATTGGTGATTGATGATTGATGATTGATGATTGGTGATTGTTGATTGATGATTTATGATTGATAATTGATGATTGTTGATTGATGATTGATGATTGATGCTTGATGATTGATGATTGTTGATTGATGATTGTTGATTAATGATTAATGATTGATGATTGATGATTGATGATTGATGATTGATGATTGATGATTGTTGAATGTTGATTGTGATTGATGATTGATGATTGATGATTGATGATTGTTGATTGATGATTGATGATTGATGATTGATGATTGATGATTGATGATTGATGATTGATGATTGATGATTGATGATTGATGATTGATGATTGATGATTGATGATTGATGACTGATGATTGATGACTGATGACTGATGATTGATGATTGATGATTGATGATTGATGATTGATGAATGATGATTGATGATTGATGATTGATGATTGATGATTGATGATTGATTTTTGATGTTTGATGATTGATAATTGATGATTGATGATTGATGATTGATGATTGATGATTGATGATTGATGATTGATGATTGATGATTGATGATTGATGATTGATGATTGATGATTGATGATTGAAGATGGATGATTTACGGTTGATGACTGATGATTGATGATTGATTATTGATGATTGATGATTGACAAATGATGATTGATGATTGATGATTGATGATTGATGATTGATGATTGATTTTTGATGTTGGATGATTTACTGTTGATGATTGATGATTGATTATTGATGATTGATGATTGACAAATGATGATTGGTGATTGATGATTGATGATGGATGATTGGTGATTGTTGATTGATGATTTATGATTGATAATTGATGATTGTTGATTGATGATAGATGATTGATGCTTGATGATTGATGATTGTTGATTGATGATTGTTGATTAATGATTAATGATTGATGATTGATGATTGATGATTGATGATTGATGATTGATGATTGATGATTGATGATTGATGATTGTTGAATGTTGATTGTGATTGATGGTTGATGATTGATGATTGATGATTGTTGATTGATGATTGATGATTGATGATTGATGATTGATGATTGATGATTGATGATTGATGATTGATGATTGATGATTGATGATTGATGATTGATGATTGATGATTGATGATTGATGATTGATGATTGATGATTGATGATTGATGATTGATGATTGATGATTTATGATTTATGATTGATGATTGATGATTGATGATTGATGATTGATTTTTGATGTTTGATGATTGATAATTGATGATTGATGATTGATGATTGATGATTGATGATTGATGATTGTTGATTGATGATTGTTGATTAATGATTAATGATTGATGATTGATGATTGATGATTGATGATTGATGATTGATGATTGATGATTGATGATTGATGATTGATGGTTGATGATTGATGATTGATGATTGCTGATCGATGATTGATGATTTATGATTGATAATTGATGATTGTTGATTGATGATTGATGATTGATGCTTGATGATTGATGATTGTTGATTGATGATTGTTGATTAATGATTAATGATTGATGATTGATGATTGATGATTGATGATTGATGATTGATGATTGATGATTGTTGAATGTTGATTGTGATTGATGATTGATGATTGATGATTGATGATTGTTGATTGATGATTGATGATTGATGATTGATGATTGATGATTGATGATTGATGATTGAAGATTGATGATTGATGATTGATGATTGATGATTGATGATTGATGATTGATGATTGATGATTGATGATTGATGATTTATGATTGATGATTGATGATTGATGATTGATGATTGATTTTTGATGTTTGATGATTGATAATTGATGATTGATGATTGATGATTGATGATTGATGATTGATGATTGATGATTGATGATTGTTGATTGATGATTGTTGATTAATGATTAATGATTGATGATTGATGATTGATGATTGATGATTGATGATTGATGATTGATGATTGATGATTGATGATTGATGATTGATGATTGATGATTGATGGTTGATGATTGATGATTGATGATTGATGATTGATGATTGATGATTGATGATTGATGATTGATGATTGATGATTGATGTTTGATGATTCATGATTGATGATTGATGTTTGATGGTTGATGATTGATGATTGATGATTGATGATTGATGATATATGATTGATGATTGATGATTGATGATTGATGATTGATGATTGATGATTGATGATTGATGATTGATGATTGATGACTGATGATTGATGATTGATGATTGATGATTGATAATTGATGATTGATGATTGATGATTGATGATTGATGATTGATGATTGATAATTGATGATTGATGATTGATGATTGATGATTGATGATTGATGATTGATGATTGATGATTGATGATTGATGATTGATGATTGATGATTGATGATTGATGATTGATGATTGATGATTGATGATTGATGATTGATGATTGATGATTGATGATTGATGATTTATGATTGATGATTGATGATTGATGATTGATGATTGATGATTGATTTTTGATGTTTGATGATTGATAATTGATGATTGATGATTGATGATTGATGATTGATGATTGATGATTGATGATTGATGATTGTTGATTGATGATTGTTGATTAATGATTAATGATTGATGATTGATGATTGATGATTGATGATTGATGATTGATGATTGATGATTGATGATTGATGATTGATGATTGATGATTGATGATTGATGATTGATGATTGATGATTGATGATTGATGATTGATGATTGATGATTGATGATTGATGATTGATGTTTGATGATTCATGATTGATGATTGATGATTTATGATTGATGATTGATGATTGATGATTGATGATTGATGATTGATGATTGATGATTGATGATTGATGATTGATGATTGATGATTGATGATTGATGATTGATGATTGATGATTGATGATTGATGATTGATGATTGATGATTGATGATTGATGATTGATGATTGATGATTGATGATTGATGATTGATGATTGATGATTGATGATTGATGATTGATGATTGATGATTGATGATTGATGATTGATGATTGATGATTGATGATTGATGATTGATGCTTAATGGTTGATGATTGATGATTGATGATGGATGATTGATGATTGATGATTGATGATTGATGATTGATGATTGATGATTGATGATTGATTATTGATGATTGATGATAAATAATTGATAATTGATGATTGATGATTGATGATTGAAGATGGATGATTGATGATTGATGATTGCTGCTTGATGATTGATGATTGAAGATTGATGAGTGATGATTGATGATTGATTATTGATGATTGATTATTGATGACTGATGATTGATGATTGATGATTGATGATTGATGATTGATGATTGATGATTCATGCTTGATGATTGATGATTGATGATTGATGATTGATGATTGATGATTGATGGTTGATGATTGATGATTGATGATTGATGATTGATGATTGATGATTGATGATTGATGATTGATGATTGATGATTGATGATTGATGATTGATGATTGATGATTGATGATTGATGATTGATGATTGATGATTGATGATTGATGATTGATGATTGATGATTGATGATTGATGATTGATGATTGATGATTGATGATTGATGATTGATGATTGATGATTGATGATTGATGATTGATGATTGATGATTGATGATTGATGATTGATGATTGATGATTGATGATTGATGATTGATGATTAATGATTGATGATTGATGATTGATGATTGATGATTGATGATCGATGATTGATGTGTAATGATTGATGATTGATGATCGATGATTGATGATTGATGATTGATGATTGATGATTGATGATTGATGATTGATGATTCATGATTGATGATTGATGATTGATGATTGATGATTGATGATTGATGATTGATGATTGATGATTGATGATTGATGATTGATGATTGATGATTGATGATTGATGATTGATGATTGATGATTGATGATTGATGATTGATGTTTGATGATTCATGATTGATGATTGATGATTGATGATTGATGATTGATGTTTGATGATTGATGATTGATGATTGATGATTGATGATTGATGATTGATGATTGATGATTGATGATTGATGATTGATGATTGATGATTGATGATTGATGATTGATGATTGACGATTGATGATTGATGATTGATGATTGATGATTGATGATTGATGAGTGATGATTGATGATTGATGTTTGATGATTCATGATTGATGATTGATGATTGATGATTGATGATTGATGATTGATGATTGATGATTGATGCTTGATGATTAATGATTGATGATTGATGATTGATGATTGATGATTGATGATTGATGATTGATGATTGATGGTTGATGATTGATGATTGATGATTGATGATTGATGATTGATGATTGATGATTGATGATTGATGATTGATGATTGATGATTGATGATTGATGATTGATGATTGATGATTGATGATTGATGATTGATGATTGATGATTGATGATTGATGATTGATGATTGATGATTGATGATTGATGATTGATGATTGATGATTGATGATTGATGATTGATGATTGATGATTGATGATTGATGATTGATGATTGATGATTGATGATTGATGATTGATGATTAATGATTGATGATTAATGATTGATGATTGATGATTGATGATCGATGATTGATGTGTAATGATTGATGATTGATGATCGATGATTGATGATTGATGATTGATGATTGATGATTGATGATTGATGATTGATGATTGATGATTGATGATTGATGATTGATGGTTGATGATTGATGATTGATGATTGATGATTGATGATTGATGATTGATGATTGATGATCGATGATTGATGATTGATGTTTAATGATTGATGCTTGATGATTGATGATTGATGATCGATGATTGATGATTGATGTTTAATGATTGATGCTTGATGGTTGATGAATATGACTGATGATTGATGATTAACTAGTGATGGTAAATGATTGCTGATTGATGATTGATGATTGATGATTGATGATAGATGATTGATGATTGATGATTGATGATTGATGATTGATGATTGATCATTGAAGATTGATCTTTGATGATTGATGATTGATGATTGATGATTGATGATTGATGATCGATGATTGATGATTGATGATTGATGATTGATGATTGATGATTGATGATTGATGATTGATGATTGATGATTGATGATTGATGATTGATGATTGATGATTGATGATTGATGATTGATGATTGATGATTGATGATTGATAATTGATGATTGATGATTGATGATTGATGATGGATCATTGATTATTGATCATTGATGATTGATGATTCATGATTGATGATTGATGATTGATGATTGATGATTGATGATTGATGATTGATGATTGATGTTTAATGATTGATGGTTGATGGTTGCTGAATATGACTGATTATTGATGATTAACTATTGATGGTTAATGATTGCTGATTGATGATTGATGATCGATGATTGATGAATGGTGATTGATGATTGATGATTGATGATTGATGATTTATGATTGATGATTGATGATTGATAATTGATGATTGATGATTGATGATTGATGATTGATGATTGATGATTGATGATTGATGATTAATGATTGATGATTAATGATTTATGATAGATGATCGATGATTGATGATTGATGATTGATAATTGATGATTGATAACTGATGATTGATGATTGTTGATTGATGATTGATGATTGATGATTGATGATTGATGATTGATGATTGATGTTTGATGATTGATGATTGATGATTGATGATTGATGATTGATGATTGATGATTGATGATTGATGATTGATGATTGATGATTGATGATTGATGATTGATGATTGATGATTGATGATTGATGATTGATGATTGATGATTGATGATTGATGATTGATTACTAATGATTGATGATTGATGATTGATGATTAATAATTGATGATTGATGATTGATGATTGATGATTGATCATAGATGATCGATGATTGATGATTGATGATTGATAATTGATGATTGATAATTGATGATTGATGATTGATGATTGATGATTAATGATTGATGATTGATGATTGATGATTGATGATTGAAGATTGATGATTGATGATTTATGATTGATGATTGATGATTGATGATTGATGATTGATGATTGATGATTGATGATTGATGATTGATGATTGATGATTGATAATTGCTAATTGATAATTGATGATTGATGCTTGATGATTGATGAACGATGATTGATGATTGATGATTGATGATTGATGTTTGATGATTGATGATTGATGATTGATGATTGATGATTGATGATTGATGATTGATGATTGATGATTGATGATTGATGATTGATGATTGATAATTGATGAATGATGATTGATGATTGATGAGCGATGATTGATGATTGATGATTGATGATTGATGATAGATTATCGATGATTGATGATTGATGATTGATAATTGATGATTGATAATTGATGATTGATGATTGATGATTGATGATTGATGATTGATGATTGATGATTGATGATTGATGTTTGATGATTGATGATTGATGATTGATGATTGATGATTGATGATTGATGATTGATGATTGATGATTGATGATTGATGATTGATAATTGATGATTGATGATTGATGACTGATGATTGATGACTGATGACTGATGATTGATGATTGATGATTGATGATTGAGGATTGATGATTGATGAATGATGATTGATGATTGATGATTGATGATTGATGATTGATGATTGATTTTTGATGTTTGATGATTGATAATTGATGATTGATGATTGATGATTGATGATTGATGATTGATGATTGATGATTGATGATTGATGATTGATGATTGATGATTGAAGATGGATGATTTACGGTTGATGACTGATGATTGATGATTGATTATTGATGATTGATGATTGACAAATGATGATTGATGATTGATGATTGATGATTGATGATTGATGATTGATGATTGATAATTGAAGATGGATGATTTACTGTTGATGATTGATGATTGATTATTGATGATTGATGATTGACAAATGATGATTGGTGATTGATGATTGATGATTGATGATTGGTGATTGTTGATTGATGATTTATGATTGATAATTGATGATTGTTGATTGATGATTGATGATTGATGCTTGATGATTGATGATTGTTGATTGATGATTGTTGATTAATGATTAATGATTGATGATTGATGATTGATGATTGATGATTGATGATTGATGATTGTTGAATGTTGATTGTGATTGATGATTGATGATTGATGATTGATGATTGTTGATTGATGATTGATGATTGATGATTGATGATTGATGATTGATGATTGATGATTGATGATTGATGATTGATGATTGATGATTGATGATTGATGATTGATGATTGATGATTGATGATTGATGATTGATGATTGATGATTGATGATTGATGATTTATGATTGATGATTGATGATTGATGATTGATGATTGATTTTTGATGTTTGATGATTGATAATTGATGATTGATGATTGATGATTGATGATTGATGATTATTGATTGATGATTGTTGATTGATGATTGTTGATTAATGATTAATGATTGATGATTGATGATTGATGATTGATGATTGATGATTGATGATTGATGATTGATGATTGATGATTGATGGTTGATGATTGATGATTGATGATTGATGATTGATGATTGATGATTGATGATTGATGATTCATGATTGATAATTGATGATTGTTGATTGATGATTGATGATTGATGCTTGATGATTGATGATTGTTGATTGATGATTGTTGATTAATGATTAATGATTGATGATTGATGATTGATGATTGATGATTGATGATTGTTGAATGTTGATTGTGATTGATGATTGATGATTGATGATTGATGATTGTTGATTGATGATTGATGATTGATGATTGATGATTGATGATTGATGATTGATGATTGATGATTGATGATTGATGATTGATGATTGATGATTGATGATTGATGATTGATGATTGATGATTGATGATTGATGATTGATGATTGATGATTTATGATTGATGATTGATGATTGATGATTGATGATTGATTTTTGATGTTTGATGATTGATAATTGATGATTGATGATTGATGATTGATGATTGATGATTGATGATTGATGATTGTTGATTGATGATTGTTGATTGATGATTAATGATTGATGATTGATGATTGATGATTGATGATTGATGATTGATGATTGATGATTGATGATTGATGGTTGATGATTGATGATTGATGATTGATGATTGATGATTGATGATTGATGATTGATGATTGATGATTGATGTTTGATGATTCATGATTGATGATTGATGTTTGATGGTTGATGATTGATGATTGATGATTGATGATTGATGATTGATGATTGATGATTGATGATTGATGATTGATGATTGATGATTGATGATTGATGATTGATGATTGATGACTGATGATTGATGATTGATGATTGATGATTGATAATTGATGATTGATGATTGATGATTGATGATTGATAATTGATGATTGATGATTGATGATTGATGATTGATGATTGATGATTGATGATTGATGATTGATGATTGATGATTGATGATTGATGATTGATGATTGATGATTGATGATTGATGATTGATGATTGATGATTGATGATTTATGATTGATGATTGATGATTGATGATTGATTTTTGATGTTTGATGATTGATAATTGATGATTGATGATTGATGATTGATGATTGATGATTGATGATTGTTGATTGATGATTGTTGATTAATGATTAATGATTGATGATTGATGATTGATGATTGATGATTGATGATTGATGATTGATGATTGATGATTGATGATTGATGATTGATGATTGATGATTGATGATTGATGATTGATGATTGATGATTGATGATTGATGATTGATGATTGATGATTGATGATTGATGTTTGATGATTGATGATTGATGATTGATGATTTATGATTGATGATTGATGATTGATGATTGATGATTGATGATTGATGATTGATGATTGATGATTGATGATTGATGATTGATGATTGATGATTGATGATTGATGATTGATGATTGATGATTGATGATTAATGGTTGAAGATTGATTTTGATGATTGATGATTAATGACTCATTATAGCTAATTGGTTATACATGATTGATGATTGACGATTGATGATTGATGATTGGTGTTTGAAATTGATGATTGATGATTGGTGATTGATGATTGATGATTGATGATTGATAATTGATGGATGATGATTGATGATTGATGATTGAGGATTGAGGATTGATGATTGATGATTGATGATTGATGATTGATGATTGATGATTGATGATTGATGATTGATGATTGATGATTGATGATTGATGATTGATGATTGATGATTGATGATTGATGATTGATGATTGATGATTGCTGATTGATGATTGAAGATTGATGATTGATGATTGATGATTGATGATTGATGATTGATGATTGATGATTGATGATTGATGATTGATGATTGATGATTGATGATTGATGATTGATGATTGATGATTGATGATTGATGATTGATGATTGATGATTGATGATTGATGATTGATGATTTATGATTGATGATTGATGATTGATGATTGATGATTGATGATTGATGATTGATGATTGATGATTGATGATTGATGATTGATGATTGATGATTGATGATTGATGATTGATGATTGATGATTGATGATTGATGATTGATGATTGATGATTGATGATTGATGATTGATGATTGATGATTGATGATTGATGATTGATGTTTGATGATTCATGATTGATGATTGATGATTGATGATTGGTGATTGATGATTGATGATTGATGATTGATGATTGATGATTGATGATTGATGATTGATGATTGATGATTGATGATTGATGATTGATGATTGATGTTTGATGATTCATGATTGATGATTGATGATTGATGATTGATGATTGATGATTGATGTTTGATGATTGATGATTGATGATTGATGATTGATGATTGATGATTGATGATTGATGATTGATGATTGATGATTGATGATTGATGATTGATGATTGATGATTGATGATTGATGATTGATGATTGATGATTGATGATTGATGATTGATGAGTGATGATTGATGATTGATGTTTGATGATTCATGATTGATGATTGATGATTGATGATTGATGATTGATGATTGATGATTGATGATTGATGCTTGATGATTGATGATTGATGATTGATGATTGATGATTGATGATTGATGATTGATGATTGATGATTGATGATTGATGATTAATGGTTGATGATTGATGATTGATGATTGATGATTGATGATTGATGATTGATGATTGATGATTGATGATTGATGATTGATGATTGATGATTGATGATTGATGATTGATGATTGATGATTGATGATTGATGATTGATGATAGATGATTGATGATTGATGATTGATGATTGATGATTGATGATTGATGATTGATGATTGATGATTGATGATTGATGATTGATGATTGATGATTGATGATAGATGATTGATGATTGATGATTGATGATTGATGATTGATGATTGATGATTGATGATTGATGATTGATGATTGATGATTGATGATTGATGATTGATGATTGATGATTGATGATTGATGATTAATGATTGATGATTGATGATTAATGATTGATGATTGATGATTGATGATTGATGATTGATGATCGAGGATTGATGATAGATGATTGATGATTGATGATTGATGATCGATGATTGATGATTGATGATTGATGATTGATGATTGATGATTGATGATTGATGATTGATGATTGATGATTGATGATTGATGGTTGATGATTGATGATTGATGATTGATGATTGATGATTGATGATTGATGATTGATGATTGATGATCGATGATTGATGATTGATGTTTAATGATTGATGCTTGATGATTGATGATTGATGATTGATGTTTAATGATTGATGCTTGATGGGTGATGAATATGACTGATGATTGATGATTAACTAGTGATGGTAAATGATTGCTGATTGATGATTGATGATTGATGATTGATGATTGATGATAGATGATTGATGATTGATGATTGATGATTGATGATTGATGATTGATCATTGAAGATTGATCTTTGATGATTGATGATTGATGATTGATGATTGATGATCGATGATTGATGATTGATGATTGATGATTGATGATTGATGATTGATGATTGATGATTGATGATTGATGATTGATGATTGATGATTGATGATTGATGATTGATGATTGATGATTGATGATTGATGATTGATAATTGATGATTGATGATTGATGATTGATGATGGATCATTGATTATTGATCATTGATGATTGATGATTCATGATTGATGATTGATGATTGATGATTGATGATTGATGATTGATGATTGATGATTGATGATTGATGATTGATGATTGATGATTGATGATTGATGATTGATGATTGATGATTGATGATTGATGTTTAATGATTGATGGTTGATGGTTGCTGAATATGACTGATTATTGATGATTAACTAGTGATGGTTAATGATTGCTGATTGATGATCGATGATTGATGAATGGTGATTGATGATTGATGATTGATGATTGATGATTTATGATTGATGATTGATGATTGATAATTGATGATTGATGATTGATGATTGATGATTGATGATTGATGATTAATGATTGATGATTAATGATTTATGATAGATGATCGATGATTGATGATTGATGATTGATAATTGATGATTGATAACTGATGATTGATGATTGATGATTGTTGATTGATGATTGATGATTGATGATTGATGATTGATGATTGATGATTGATGATTGATGATTGATGATTGATGTTTGATGATTGATGATTGATGATTGATGATTGATGATTGATGATTGATGATTGATGATTGATGATTGATGATTGATGATTAATGATTGATGATTGATGATTGATGATTGATGATTGATGATTGATGATTGATGATTGATTATTAATGATTGATGATTGATGATTGATGATTAATAATTGATGATTGATGATTGATGATTGATGATTGATCATAGATGATCGATGATTGATGATTGATGATTGATAATTGATGATTGATAATTGATGATTGATGATTGATGATTGATGATTAATGATTGATGATTGATGATTGATGATTGAAGATTGATGATTGATGATTTATGATTGATGATTGATGATTGATGATCGATGATTGATGATTGATGATTGATGATTGATAATTGCTAATTGATAATTGATGATTGATGCTTGATGATTGATGAACGATGATTGATGATTGATGATTGATGATTGATGTTTGATGATTGATGATTGATGATTGATGATTGATGATTGATGATTGATGATTGATGATTGATGATTGATGATTGATAATTGATGATTGATGATTGATGATTGATGAGCGATGATTGATGATTGATGATTGATGATTGATGATTGATGATAGATGATCGATGATTGATGATTGATGATTGATAATTGATGATTGATAATTGATGATTGATGATTGATGATTGATGATTGATGATTGATGATTGATGATTGATGATTGATGATTGATGATTGATGATTGATGATTGATGATTGATGATTGATGATTGATGATTGTTGATTGATGATTGATGATTTATGATTGATGATTGATGATTGATGATTGATGATTGATGATTGATGATTGATGATTGATGATTGATGATTGATGATTGATGATTGATGATTGATGATTGATGATTGATGATTGATGATTGATGATTGATGATTGATGATTGATGATTGATGATTGATGATTGATGATTGATGATTGATGATTGATGATTGATGATTGATCATTGATGATTGATGATTGATGTTTGATGATTCATGATTGATGATTGATGATTGATAATTATTGATTGAAAATTGATGATTGATGATTGATGCTTGATGATTGATGATTGATGATTGATGATTGATGATTGATGATTGATGATTGATGATTGATGATTGATGATTGATGATTGATGATTGATGATTGATGATTGATGATTGATGATTGATGATTGATGATTGATGATTGATGATTGATGATTGATGATTGATGATTGATGATTGATGATTGATGATTGATGATTGATGATTGATGATTGATGATTGATGATTGATGATTGATGATTGATGATTGATGATTGATGATTGATGATTGATGATTGATGATTGATGATTGATGATTGATGATTGATGATTGATGATTGATGATCGATGATTGATGATTGATGTTTAATGATTGACGCTTGATGGTTGATGAATACGACTGATGATTGATGATTAACTAGTGATGGTAAATGATTGCTGATTGATGATTGATGATTGATGATAGATGATTGATGATTGATGATTGATGATTGATGATTGATTATTGATGATTGATGATTGATGATTGATGATTGATGATTGATGATTGATGATTGATGATTGATGATTGATGATTGATGATTGATGATTGATGATTGATGATTGATGACTGATGATTGATGATTGATGATTGATGATTGATGATTGATGATCGATGATTGATGATTGATGATTGATGATTGATGATTGATGATTGATGATTGATGATTGATGATTGATGATTGATGATTGATGATTGATGATTGATGATTGATGATTGATGATTGATGATTGATGATTGATGATTGATGATTGATGATTGATGACTGATGATTGATGACTGATGACTGATGATTGATGATTGATGTTTGATGATTGAGGATTGATGATTGATGAATGATGATTGATGATTGATGATTGATGATTGATGATTGATTTTTGATGTTTGATGATTGATAATTGATGATTGATGATTGATGATTGATGATTGATGATTGATGATTGATGATTGATGATTGATGATTGATGATTGATGATTGATGATTGATGATTGAAGATGGATGATTTACGGTTGATGACTGATGATTGATGATTGATTATTGATGATTGATGATTGACAAATGATGATTGATGATTGATGATTGATGATTGATGATTGATGATTGATGATTGATGATTGATAATTGAAGATGGATGATTTACTGTTGATGATTGATGATTGATGATTGATTATTGATGATTGATGATTGACAAATGATGATTGGTGATTGATGATTGATGATTGATGATTGGTGATTGTTGATTGATGATTTATGATTGATAATTGATGATTGTTGATTGATGATTGATGATTGATGCTTGATGATTGATGATTGTTGATTGATGATTGTTGATTAATGATTAATGATTGATGATTGATGATTGATGATTGATGATTGATGATTGATGATTGATGATTGTTGAATGTTGATTGTGATTGATGATTGATGATTGATGATTGATGATTGTTGATTGATGATTGATGATTGATGATTGATGATTGATGATTGATGATTGATGATTGATGATTGATGATTGATGATTGATGATTGATGATTGATGATTGATGATTGATGATTGATGACTGATGATTGATGACTGATGACTGATGATTGATGATTGATGATTGATGATTGATGATTGATGAATGATGATTGATGATTGATGATTGATGATTGATGATTGATTTTTGATGTTTGATGATTGATAATTGATGATTGATGATTGATGATTGATGATTGATGATTGATGATTGATGATTGATGATTGATGATTGATGATTGATGATTGATGATTGATGATTGATGATTGATGATTGATGATTGATGATTGATGATTGATGATTGAAGATGGATGATTTACGGTTGATGACTGATGATTGATGATTGATTATTGATGATTGATGATTGACAAATGATGATTGATGATTGATGATTGATGATTGATGATTGATGATTGATGATTGATTTTTGATGTTGGATGATTTACTGTTGATGATTGATGATTGATTATTGATGATTGATGATTGACAAATGATGATTGGTGATTGATGATTGATGATTGATGATTGGTGATTGTTGATTGATGATTTATGATTGATAATTGATGATTGTTGATTGATGATTGATGATTGATGCTTGATGATTGATGATTGTTGATTGATGATTGTTGATTAATGATTAATGATTGATGATTGATGATTGATGATTGATGATTGATGATTGATGATTGATGATTGATGATTGTTGAATGTTGATTGTGATTGATGATTGATGATTGATGATTGATGATTGTTGATTGATGATTGATGATTGATGATTGATGATTGATGATTGATGATTGATGATTGATGATTGATGATTGATGATTGATGATTGATGATTGATGATTGATGATTGATGATTGATGATTGATGATTGATGATTGATGATTGATGATTGATGATTGATGATTGATGATTGATGATTGATGATTGATGATTTATGATTGATGATTGATGATTGATGATTGATGATTGATTTTTGATGTTTGATGATTGATAATTGATGATTGATGATTGATGATTGATGATTGATGATTGATGATTGTTGATTGATGATTGTTGATTAATGATTAATGATTGATGATTGATGATTGATGATTGATGATTGATGATTGATGATTGATGATTGATGGTTGATGATTGATGATTGATGATTGCTGATTGATGATTGATGATTTATGATTGATAATTGATGATTGTTGATTGATGATTGATGATTGATGCTTGATGATTGATGATTGTTGATTGATGATTGTTGATTAATGATTGATGATTGATGATTGATGATTGATGATTGATGATTGATGATTGTTGAATGTTGATTGTGATTGATGATTGATGATTGATGATTGATGATTGTTGATTGATGATTGATGATTGATGATTGATGATTGATGATTGATGATTGATGATTGATGATTGATGATTGATGATTGATGATTGATGATTGATGATTGATGATTGATGATTGATGATTGATGATTGATGATTGATGATTGATGATTGATGATTGATGATTTATGATTGATGATTGATGATTGATGATTGATGATTGATTTTTGATGTTTGATGATTGATAATTGATGATTGATGATTGATGATTGATGATTGATGATTGATGATTGATGATTGATGATTGTTGATTGATGATTGTTGATTAATGATTAATGATTGATGATTGATGATTGATGATTGATGATTGATGATTGATGATTGATGATTGATGATTGATGATTGATGATTGATGTTTGATGATTCATGATTGATGATTGATGTTTGATGGTTGATGATTGATGATTGATGATTGATGATTGATGATTGATGATTGATGATTGATGATTGATGATTGATGATTGATGATTGATGATTGATGATTGATGATTGATGATTGATGATTGATGATTGATGATTGATGATTGATGATTGATGATTGATGATTGATGACTGATGATTGATGATTGATGATTGATGATTGATAATTGATGATTGATGATTGATGATTGATGATTCATGATTGATGATTGATGATTTATGATTGATGATTGATGATTGATGATTGATGATTGATGATTGATGATTGATGATTGATGATTGATGATTGATGATTGATGATTGATGATTGATGATTGATGATTGATGACTGATGATTGATGATTGATGATTGATGATTGATAATTGATGATTGATGATTGATGATTGATGATTGATGATTGATGATTGATAATTGATGATTGATGATTGATGATTGATGATTGATGATTGATGATTGATGATTGATGATTGATGATTGATGATTGATGATTGATGATTGATGATTGATGATTGATGATTGATGATTGATGATTGATGATTTATGATTGATGATTGATGATTGATGATTGATGATTGATTTTTGATGTTTGATGATTGATAATTGATGATTGATGATTGATGATTGATGATTGATGATTGATGATTGTTGATTGATGATTGTTGATTATTGATTAATGATTGATGATTGATGATTGATGATTGATGATTGATGATTGATGATTGATGATTGATGATTGATGATTGATGATTGATGATTGATGATTGATGATTGATGATTGATGTTTGATGATTCATGATTGATGATTGATGATTTATGATTGATGATTGATGATTGATGATTGATGATTGATGATTGATGATTGATGATTGATGATTGATGATTGATGATTGATGATTGATGATTGATGATTGATGATTGATGATTGATGATTGATGATTGATGATTGATGATTGAAGATTGATGATTGATGATTGATGTTTGATGATTCATGATTGATGATTGATGATTGATGATTGATGATTGATGATTGATGATTGATGATTGATGATTGATGATTTATGATTGATGATTGATGATTGATGATTGATGATTGATGATTGATGATTGATGATTGATGATTGATGATTGATGATTGATGATTGATGATTGATGATTGATGATTGATGATTGATGATTGATGATTGATGATTGATGATTGATGATTGATGATTGATGATTGATGATTGATGATTGATGATTGATGATTGATGATTGATGATTGATGATTGATGATTGATGATTGATGTTTGATGATTCATGATTGATGATTGATGATTGATGATTGATGATTGATGATTGATGATTGATGATTGATGATTGATGATTGATGATTGATGATTGATGATTGATGATTGATGATTGATGATTGATGATTGATGATTGATGATTGATGATTGATGATTGATGATTGATGATTGATGATTGATGATTGATGATTGATGATTGATGTTTGATGATTCATGATTGATGATTGATGATTGATGATTGATGATTGATGTTTGATGATTGATGATTGATGATTGATGATTGATGATTGATGATTGATGATTGATGATTGATGATTGATGATTGATGATTGATGATTGATGATTGATGATTGATGATTGATGATTGATGATTGATGATTGATGATTGATGATTGATGATTGATGATTGATGAGTGATGATTGATGATTGATGTTTGATGATTCATGATTGATGATTGATGATTGATGATTGATGATTGATGATTGATGATTGATGCTTGATGATTGATGATTGATGATTGATGATTGATGATTGATAATTGATGATTGATGGTTGATGATTGATGATTGATGATTGATGATTGATGATAGATGATTGATGATTGATGATTGATGATTGATGATTGATCATTGATCATTGAAGATTGATCTTTGATGATTGATGATTGATGATTGATGATTGATGATCGATGATTGATGATTGATGATTGATGATTGATGATTGATGATTGATGATTGATGATTGATGATTGATGATTGATGATTGATGATTGATGATTGATGATTGATGATTGATGATTGATGATTGATGATTGATGGTTGATGATTGATGATTGATGATTGATGATTGATGATTGATGATTGATGATTGATGATCGATGATTGATGATTGATGTTTAATGATTGATGCTTGATGATTGATGATTGATGATCGATGATTGATGATTGATGTTTAATGATTGATGCTTGATGGTTGATGAATATGACTGATGATTGATGATTAACTAGTGATGGTAAATGATTGCTGATTGATGATTGATGATTGATGATTGATGATTGATGATAGATGATTGATGATTGATGATTGATGATTGATGATTGATCATTGATCATTGAAGATTGATCTTTGATGATTGATGATTGATGATTGCTGATTGATGATTGATGATTGATGATTGATGATTGATGATTGATGATAGATGATTGATGATTGATGATTGATGATTGATGATTGATCATTGATCATTGAAGATTGATCTTTGATGATTGATGATTGATGATTGATGATTGATGATCGATGATTGATGATTGATGATTGATGATTGATGATTGATGATTGATGGTTGATGATTGATGATTGATGATTGATGATTGATGATTGATGATTGATGATTGATGATCGATGATTGATGATTGATGTTTAATGATTGATGCTTGATGATTGATGATTGATGATCGATGATTGATGATTGATGTTTAATGATTGATGCTTGATGGTTGATGAATATGACTGATGATTGATGATTAACTAGTGATGGTAAATGATTGCTGATTGATGATTGATGATTGATGATTGATGATTGATGATAGATGATTGATGATTGATGATTGATGATTGATGATTGATCATTGATCATTGAAGATTGATCTTTGATGATTGATGATTGATGATTGATGATTGATGGTTGATGATTGATGATTGATGATTGATGATTGATGATTGATGATTGATGATTGATGATTGATGATCGATGATTGATGATTGATGTTTAATGATTGATGCTTGATGATTGATGATTGATGATCGATGATTGATGATTGATGTTTAATGATTGATGCTTGATGGTTGATGAATATGACTGATGATTGATGATTAACTAGTGATGG